>BMAO01037511.1:0-25225 GCA_019973975.1 Trichonephila clavata | reverse complement strand
CCAAATTATGTCACAGAGCAATAACAAAGAATTTTTTTATACTGCTTCCAATTCAGTTAAGAATTTTTAAAAGAAACTCAAGGAGCAAAGAACTAAAAGGATAAACAGAGATAAGAATTCTTTAATTGATAATATTAAAGCTATTATAAATGATTTGAATTAAACTTTAATATCAAGCAGATCAAATACTTCATGTTTGGTCTTAATAAAAGGAAATTGTACTTTGGATGAAATTTTAATAATGAGTGCTTTAAGGTGTGTCATGCAGTTCACATCATAAAAGACATTAATAATTTTTTACTTAATAAATTCAATATAAATGTCAATAAATTTAATAAACCTACTACAGAATACTGCACTTTATTATTCATGAATAATACATTTGATAAAGTTAATTTTCTAGTGTTTTTAATAGACATTTGTCACTTTTTCCTGTTAGGAATGTAATAGTTAAAAAAGCTTTTAAATATAATAAAACAATGGGCAGATTTATCTTTAATTACAAAATAGCTCACCTTCTCTTGACATAGATGACTGTAAATGTAAGAAATAATGAATTTATTGATAGCTATCACAAACATGTAGTAACTGGCAATTTAGATATAGTCAAGGATGAATTTTAAAAGATATCATGAGTAAAGGCACTAGTTTTAGATTAACAATTTCTAGCAACAATAATACTGTTAAAAATCAAATTAATAATGATATAAATAATTTCATTACTAAATCTGCAGTTAAATATGGTTTGCCTTTAGAGGCATTTGATGAATTTAAGTACAATATTTTAAAAGACCTGATGAAATTTAACTATTGTTCTAAACCAGTACTCACTTATAAAGATGTAAAACAGAAAATTTATGATTTACAAAAGAATTTTATCATTGTTTACATAGATAAAGTGCCTGGTAATTATGCTATTATCTGTAAGTATTTTTTATAATACTATGATTAATGAACATTTTTTAAACAATAAATCTTTCAATGGATTGGAATTGTCAGAAAAAGAAATTACTAATCGAATCACTGCTATATACAAGAAATTGAATGTTCCCACTCATAAGATTAAGTTTCCATATATATTTTTAACACCTAAATTTCATAAAAATCCTGTTAAATTTAGAACAGTAACAAATGGATTTTAAAACTTATATCACTGATGCAGGTAAAATGCTGCACAATATTTTTGCAAGAATTCATCAATAAGCAATGTAATAAGCTATAATTAAAAATAGTAAAGAAATTATAGATTTTTTTAAAGATAAAATACTTATTCAGTTCATAGTTATGACTTGAAGATCTTTTTTAACTCTATTGATATCAATGATGTAATTTAGGTAATTTTGGATAATTACAGAAATTATAACCTTAATATTAATTTACAAAATTTAGAACTCTAATAAATTTTGTCCTAAAGAAAATTACATTAATTTTAATGGTTCTCTGTACAAACAAACCAAAGGTTTGCCTCAGGGTGGCCCTGCTAGCAATAGTTTGGCTAATTTATATTTACACTTTTACGAAAATAATTATATTATTAATAATGATTATTACATTTTTAGATACATAGATGACCTAATTATTTTTGGTAAAAATAATAATTATAATCCCAATATCAATTTTTATCCGGAATATTTAAAGCTTCTTAAAATTAATAATAATCCTGTTACAACTAATTACTTGGATGTATCATTATATATTAAGGACTATAAATTGCATAGCAATATTTATGATAAAAGAGATGATTTTAATTTTAACATTCTTAAAGTTCCATCATGGAATTCTAACTTATCCATCTCAATATATCGAAATATTATTTTGAATTATATTTATCGTAACAAGGTATTAGTTAGTGATAAATCTAATATATATTTAAATATTAATAACTTTATTAAACATTGTATAGAACTAAGTTACCCTATTAAATTTATAAAATGTTATATAACAGTTAAATAAAAAAAGTTTTTTCAGTTATACAGTTTATAGATAGATGGCGCCTCTAGCTATGTAATTTTGTAATAATATATTTTATTAAAAATTAATCGTTTATGTCTGGATGGTATTTTTTATTTTATATAAATTTTAAAATAAAATATAGAAATTTTAAAAGTATATATATATATATATATATTGTAACATTGCTACTTTCTCAATACATAATAATTATATGCGTTACTGTTATTGTCCATAAGAAGCGAGTATGTATTCACGTGGTAAGTCTATTTAGTTTGGCTTTGATTTTAAATATTTTAGTAATTATTAAAAGCTATAACATTATAGTATTACATTAATAGCTTATGGTTTTATCTATAATATAGTTAAACTTCTCTAGAAATTTATTGCTTTCCCTATGGCCCAGAATACTGGCAAATTCAGGTGAAGGTTGGCTGGCCAGAAAACTTTGTTTAAACCTGCATTCCTAGTTCCTAAGGCTGGGAGTTTGCTTCTAGTATTTCTGTGGCTAAATCTTTCCTATTATGACGATAGTTATTTTTAGGTTTATAACTATTTTTGTAATATATATATATATATATATAATCGTATAAGCTATTGAAGCATACGAGTTTTGATTCAGAGGATTATAACGAAAGCAAATTTTAAAGAAAAAAATTATTAAATATGTTAAGATTTAAAATCTAATTAAATTATTGAAACAAATTTAATTTCCCTTTTTTAACCTGAGCTCTCACTTCTATATTTCTTCCTAAAAGCTCTGTTTTTTTTAAAAAAATTACCCAGCTCTAGACTTGGATAATAAACAAGCAGCTCTAAGTAACCACGAAACAGCTTTGAAATAGAGAATATACACACCAACAAAAATCTATAGTTTTGACCTGACCTGACAATATTTTCTAAAAAGAAGGGTGTGTTGGAGTAGCAGTGTTAGTTTAAGCTCGTTTCGGACCCTAGGTGCAAAAGATCTACAGGTCCTTTGGCACTGGTGGTATTAAATTTATAACCAAAAAATCTGGTTAAGTTCAGCTTTTCCGGCCAATGGATAAACCGGCACTGTAGAGTAGCGGATATTCTTCGGCTTATGCCTTTATATATTTAGCATTACGAAAGATTTTCATCATAAGTTTCTCTTTAATCATTCATGTTCTTTGAATAATTTTTAAAATCCAATCGTATCTACCAGTTTTTATTAAAGAATACCTCTTTTAGAAAAGGAATATCGAGATCAATACTACATGGACATAGATCTACATTCCAATCAGTAAATGGAGAAAATGCTAGAAAAAGTGGCCAAAACAATTACATCCATCATCATCATATGTTTCTCTACATTCCTGTACTTCAGGCTATTTCAGCTCTTTGAAGCAAGTGCTATTTTTAAAAAAAATTGGCAGTGTGGGTTACCGATAATATCGAATAAGTTCGGGATATTTTCTTTCGTAACCTTTAGCGGTGTAACCTTCCTTTAAAAAATTAAATAATACAGGTTAGTCGATCTCTAAGTACAGATTTAACAATAAAGGCGAATAAACACCGTATTGAGCCCCTAAGAAATTTTTATCATCATCGGGTAACAAAATGGCCAGTTGAACCAAAATATATGGATCACAATAAAAACCTATGAACCCTCCCCCCCCCCCTTAAACACTTGTATTATTAATTCCGTTTTTTTTAAAAAAATTTTTTATCACTGTTAGGCCGTGGAAGCTAAGTGGTCAAGGTATCGGACAGTGGCTGGCGAATCACGAGTTCGAGCCCGCCGTGTAGGGGAGCGATGCACGTTAAATCTGTCGAGAGCTCAAACGTCCTCCCGTTGGTGTGATAGTTAGGAGAGGGGTGACAGCTCGTTCTCGTCACTTGACCATGGTTCAAAATTACGAGGTCCGTCGCCAAAAGCCCTCGTGTAGCTGAACAGTTAGACGTTAATATTTATTCACTCACTCACTCATCGCTGTTAACACTTTGTTGCTTAATTTTACTACTATTAAAAATAATTTCAGCTAAATTATTTAGTATCTTTGTTCACACAAGACACGAAATGCATCCATGAAACGAAATGTTTTCAGTTTTGAAAATTCTACATGGTAAAACAAACGTGTCATAGCATACACTTTGGTTAGTTTTCTTTCCTGAATTGAACCGATAAATGATTTTATTGAAATATAATGAAGGGTAATAACTATATTAATTGAACCTATTGAGCCAACCTTTTTGGTAAGAGTGCCACTATCTGATAATAACTCATTATGCATGCCACTTTTAATTTTTCCAGCAAACAAAAAAATATATAAAGATGAAAAAATGTTGCCTATGGAATTTTTACGCAAATAGCATATATTTTATGCAAGTCTAAGTAGTGAAAATTTAAAAATAATATAATAAATACTCAGATATTATTGTTAATAAACCTTTAACTTATTTTTTATAATTTTTTTAGGTATAATAAAAATGAGTAACTTTAAACATTTAATTCTAATTTATTACTAAACAGTCAGTATTAGCTCAATGTGGCTTTTGAATTTGTAGTCTTTTTACCAAGCCATCTATATAAGGATTAATTCTTGAAGATGGTAAGCAAATTAAGTTATTTTAGGTGTATATCAGTTAGTCTTGAGTGATATTATGATTTTATATATATTATGCTCGTAATAGAAACCATTTATTCAAAACTGATGTTGATCCAAAACTACTGCAACATCTGACAACAAAAATTGGAAAATTGCCTGTCGGTTCGAATTTCCAACATTCAATATAATTTGCATACCTTGAGTTGAAATAAATTCCTTATATTTGCTTTCAAGTCTAGTATGAAGCTGTATGTTAATAATTCCTATTTGGACTTCAGGTGGGTAACAATTAAGGTCTTGTAGAGAAATTGAAAAAGGATTTATAAAAAGATCAGCATTTTTTTATCGTCTTGAAAATCATCCAACCATTCACTAAATGAATCTTGCAAAATGAATATTAAATTTTTTAATCTATTATAGCTCGGAGCATTATTATAACTTTGGTAGATAATTAATAATGCTCGGCTTGTTCCCCCCCCCCTTTCAAAATAGAGATAAAGGTGCAAAATTTTGTTTACAAAAGATATATGACTCCACAACTAGGGAAGGAATAAAATGCCATCTTTTTCCTGTAAGCTTAAATTCAAATTGTTTAACTGTCCCATATATCGGTAAAAATAGCTTAATCCAATTGCTTAATTCATTTTTGAGTAGTAAGTACTCACCGGGCAGTTCATTGTATCTTCAAGATATTTTAAAACACTCTCCTGCAAATTCCAAAATCTCTCGATTACACTTCCTTTGGGAAGCCGGCGCACATAACAAGGAGTATTTTTTGCATGATAATTTTCTATTGTATTTCAATTAATTGTGTTTAAAATAAATTTTGATGTTTTTTTCCTGAGACAACCGTACTTTAATAAAATTGTAAGAAGAGTTATTTTTAATTATATATTTTCAAATTTTTCAATAAGTCTTCGCGTGCTACTGTTGCAACACCACCGTGCCTCGGGTTGGCCACCCCTGCTATAGAGTATAAAAAAGCATATTGATAATGCCCTAACCTACACAAATCTCCATGTATATATTTAGTTAACCTAAATAAAAGGGAAAAAAATAATTGATTATAATTTAAATTGGTGGCAATTGATTGTTGATTTAAATTGTTTATAAAGGAATAGAAGACAGTTTTTTATAAACCAAAGAGTTATTTTTTAAAAAAACTTTTACTATAAAAGTAATGGAATGGTTTTAAGCATTGTAGCTGTTAACTTTGTTATATTCACAGAGACAATCGTGAAGATATTTTTAATTCTAGATTATGAGAAAGAATAAACCTTAGTTTGGTTCACTTAAATTATAAACCATAATTAATTTGATTTAATTTGATTTTTTATGAACATAACACATCAAACAACCAACTATTATGTTAACTTAGGTGTTGTCCTCACTGGTTCAAATTTACGAGGTCTATTTTTAATAACCCTCGCATAACTTCCTTGCATGACGTTAAAATAAATCAATCAAATTTAACATGTATTGCAATTTTAATTTATCTCTCATATTATTATCTTAACTTTATTTTGTTGATCTTTTTATTTGGCATCTTATCTTTATCTTGTTAATCTGAATACCTTGTCTTTTAACAAATTATATAGACTATATTGTGACGTATCTATATGTCTCATCTAATCCTCTTGGAAAATCTTTGGGCTATCAATTGAAATTAACCACAACCAACCCTTCTGAAGAAGAAACCGTGATATGCATATTAGGTCGGTTATATAGGTTTTCTAGCTAGTTGGTGGGATAGACGGAGTTATATGGAGATTGAGATATAGAGAGTCTGAATACGAGGAGAGATTGCTACTGAGCAGGTATTAGTATATTCGATAGCGCGTTTCAGAGATTAGATAGTTGAAGATATTAAAGTGACGATTGGTCACCATAGTTAATTTATAACTCAGATATTTAGAGTAGTAGATTGATACCAAAGAGTAGGATCAATATATATATAAGAAGTCTTCTCATAATTCGCGTCTCTAATGGTTTACTCTCCTATTGCTCTTATTAGGAACATCTCTTCTAGTTTGAATTTATAGAATTCTGTCTGTTGATATTTTGTGTGTTAAATAAATAGTTGAAAGGTATTATGGCGAGTCATCCTTCACTTCCTCTCACACCTCTAGGCGGGGCTGAGAGTGAATCACGCCCGTTATAATATTACTAAAGTATAGTTATATAGTATTTTGCATCATTTAATTATTGCATCCTACCATGCTTTACTTTGCTATTATGTCTTGTATACGTAAGTCTTTCTAGAAATATTATTTTGGCTTCATGCATTATAATATACTTGTATGTACTTTAGTTTGTAATATTTTTAGCAATCGGTGATTTCTTCACTTTTCCGAGGACTGACCGGGAGCAAATGTCAGGTTTCTCCGAGCAAACAGAACGGTAGTATTGCAGATGACATCAACGAGAACAAAAGAAGCAACAGTGATGCCATCTCAATTTCTTCAAGAAAAACTGAATCAGAAAAACCTCTTACAAACAGAGGGGAAATTTTTTTCTGGAGAAATTTTGGCTACGAACAAGGAGTAAGTATTCTATTTAGACCTTTAATGTATACAATCTTGGTTTAAAACTAAGTTATTGATGCATTAAGCCTCTTTTTATTGTACAAAATTTATTTAAAAATACTCACTTTATTGTTTAATGCTGATACATTTTGTCTTACAGCGTATGATGCATGAGTTAATTTTAACTAAACTCATTTTAATGCAAATATTTGTTTCTTTTTTTAACTGCGGATAAAAAATTATTTCTTCTGAATTTTCTTTGAGAAGTTCTTGGGTTATATCCACAGTTTTCCCACAATTTTATCAAATATTAGTACTTTGTAATTTTTGAAAAATAACTGATAGTAATTTAAAAAGTGGAAGTAAGACTTTTTTGAAAAAAGTATTTAAATTTTTATTTTAGAAAATAGATCCATAGGAATAAGAAGTTAGTTTTTAATACATTTCCGTTAATTGGATATCAAAATATTTGACCATGCTGGACTTTTATTTTTATAGCATTTAATAAAATATTGTACTCATCAATTACTAATAAAGTATAATAATAATAAAATATTTAAATGAAACACTCCCACATTTCAATTTTATTTTAATCATTTGAACTTTTATACAGTTTTCTAACAAATAATAACTATACAGATTCTACTTATCCAATAAAAGCCGTTATTTTAATGTAAAGGCAGTTTATAGGCTACAAAAAGTGTATATTATAAATGTTTCAGTGTAGGGGAATTGTACTTAAGTATTTTTGTTGGCACATCTTTCCTTTCATCAAAAATGCTCATATTTGTCTTAAGAACCAAAAGCAGAATTTTCTGAAGCATTGTTAAAAATGCATGCATAACACGTTCTAATTGTTCAAAATTTTGCAATATTTATCCAAATACAAAAGTTTCAACATGGAAAAGTTATGAATTTCATCATTGTGAGTTATTATCATCAGCAGTGGAGTATTAAAGGGTGGAGTTTGGGGGGTACAACCTCTCCCTACCATAAAACAATATATTTTGAACTTTTACCACATAGATTACCCCTCGGCGCTTTTGCTTACGTGTTTTTTAGAATGCACCCCCTCCCTTCCCATGCTGCAGATTATCAGATGCAAGAAAAGATGGGGTGGAAAAACGCATTTCGCCAATTACACGCCATGTTAGGTGAGAACCGAAATTCAGTTCACTGCAAAGGACACTCTTCTTTTATTTGACATCACATCCATTGAAAAAATTGAAGTACAAATTCAGGCGCCATTACTCAAAAATTTTTAGCTTGTATAATAAAATATTTACTAGAGCTTTTCATTTTCATTATGACATAATTATCAGCCTCGTATCAAATAAAAAATATTGCGTACTCCATAGCCAGGAAGAACTATATATTATTAAACATTTTTCTGAGCGTGCGCAATAGAGATTGAGATATAGGTCATTGGATTGAGGATCCATTTAACATGGAACAAATTAGGTCAATAAAATGCTTTTATAGAAGCATTAATTAAAGTTAATGCGTACAAATTGTAACAGAAACTCTTTCTGTGTCACAGGGCCGTCCTTTCCTCAAAGTGAGCCACGATGCCAACATGGACGACACTGGTCACGTACTCACGCAAGAGTGGAAGCTCGGAACGCCCAGGATCGTTCTGGTGGTCATGTCCAATGTTTCTCCATTATCTCAATGGACAAATACTCGCCAAATTAAAAATTTCCAAAAGGGACTCATCAGTGTAAGTAGTATTGATGAATGTTTATACACCTTAGAAGCTGTATACATCCATTTGCAATATTTCTTTCAGTTCAAGTGATTATTATGTTTAAATTAATAAAATAGTTTCGTAGGCCAGCGATTCTCAAACTGTGGGGCGCTCTTCCCTAGCGGAGCATGATGACATTACGTAGGGGACACGAGCATATCTAAAAGTCGAAAATAAAAGATTATTTTTAAAAAAATTAATTTATTGAAAGGAAGCACAAAACAAAATATATTCTGATGTAATAAAATTTTTAAAAAAAGCGTATATTTATTGCAATGAATTCCAGATTATAAAAATTATAAAGGAAAGTGACATAATGTCCTATTACTTAGAAGTAACTCAAAATATCTGTAACATATACAAAGTTTAATAGTTATCTTGATATTTTGTACGGTTTATAATCAAGGTCGTATTATAGCTTTAGCTTTCAAAGTACATTATTATTGCTTTCAATACATTGTTGTTGTATGGGGGGGGGGGGCGATGAAGATTTTGATTGAAAATTGGGTCACAAATATTGAAAATTTGAGCAGCACTATCGTAGGCTGTAAAATATGTGTTATAGGAGATATGTTGCATTCGAGTATAAATAGTTTTGCTTTTAAAATAAAGTTTCTTTTAAACTTGTTTAATGGATTGAAATGAAATTTAAATGGAACTATTAATTACCCGTAGAATTCGCTGTGCATTTCATGATATTGAATTATTATATATTGTTTTTTTAAGTCATTAATATCTAAATCCTAGAACACATTAAGCTTTTGATTGCCTCCAAAAATATTTTTGTAATCCTCGTCTGTTGATTTAAAAAGACTGGGACTTAAATTTCGGTAACGGAAGTAAATTTATTTTCAAGCCATTATAATCCCCTTCCCTGCAAGTAAATTTCCATAAACCCCTTCTTTACTGGACATCTAATCAAGAAAAGAGTCATGCTTACCGAATTTCTCGTCTGTAGAATGGGAAATTTTAATATCTAGAACACCTCCGCAACTTTCCCTGAGAGTCCACTTTCACAAAACCTGTTCTTGTCGGATCTCTACTCCATGAAAGAAACATGCCTGCCAAGTTTCAAGTCTGTAGGTCTAACAGTTCTGGAGAACTCGCGATGAATGAGTGTGAGTCGCTTTTCTTCTATATATCTTTATAGATAGAACAGATGCATAAAAAAAGTGTTTTCAAACCTATTGAATTTTATGTATTACATTAAGACTCCAAAGAGTGACCGAAAGCATTATCGAACCATAAAGAATTTAAGAATTTTATTCATAAAGTCTAATAGCTCTTTTTCATAAAAAAATTCTTAATTTGATTTGTCGGGATTGAAAGAAAGAAAAACAGAAAGTGCGCAGAAAGTACATAGATTAGATATCACAAATAACAGACATTAAATCGTGATGGAGCCTATGTTTCTTTCCTTTAATTATTACTTCCATTTCATAGCCAAATATTTTCAAGAATTTTATAATTGTGAAAGAATAGAATAAGTCCGATGGTAGATCATCTTATCAAAGTCTATGAATTTTTTGTACTTCGATAATTTCTTTCATAAACCTCAAATTTGTCTTCGATATCTATTACATCTCCGAAAAGTAAAAAAAAAATTCAATGTTATACTTATGAATTATACCGTCGACTAATTTCATCAGATCAAAAGACGTCGCCAGATTCCATGATATACAGCCAACAGTAGAAACCGTTCTCGTGCGAACCAAGTAATAGCAACAATAACACCATTTGGCGACATCTTTTAAAATGGCGATGTCTTTTCGTTTGTCGAAACTGGTCGACGGTACAATACGTACTGATCTATTAAATAAACGCTATACATATACAGTACATACATCTGTTTTAAGCAGCGATTTTCAAACTGTGGGGCGCGCCCCCTAGGTGTGATAACCCTAAGGGGGCATGAGGGTATCGAAAAGTCGAAAATAAAAGATTATTTAAAAAAAATTATTAATTTGCTGAAAGGAAGCAAAGCAAAATACATTTGATATAATAAAAAAATAAAATACACATTTACACTGATAGAATATACTTATAAATGTATCAGTACTGCACAATGTATTTAATAATTAATTTATTAGTACTAAATTAAGAACAAGTTTAATAATTACTAGTGGCTCCCATAGGCTTGTCTTGTAGAACGAAGTTTTCAAAAGATGTTTTAATGTTAGAAATTGACAGAGTGTCAGTTTCTAACATTAAAACTTGCTTCGAAAAACTTACTCTTCTAGATTTAACTGAGAATTGAAGGAGGCGAAGCATTTATGCACATTTTGCACAGACGTCCAACAGGTTGGTCATGAGGTCACACTAATGCCCACGAGAATGCCAGGTGTGATGTATATAAAATAGAGAACACACCAGAGACTAGACTATTTTTCTAATGACATTTGTACTTTTAGAAATGGATAAGTGATGAAATGAAAATTTAATTTACCGTAAAATCCGGCGTATAACGCGCCCTTTTAACACAAAAAATGAGATCGAAATTTAAGGGGGCGTTTTATACGCCGGGTATAAAAACGATAGCTTTAAAAACCACAAAAAAGATGAGCATAAAAAATATTTACTTCTACATATATCGAAATACTGTTTATTTAAAAGAAACGACTTGCCTCATGAACTAAAACAGTTGTAGTTCTAGAAGTATACTATTTTTTCAAAAGTCTGGGATAATACCTCGACTAAATGACTTCCAAACAAAAGAGCAATGTATACTAATATTTCTGATTTCTTCGTAAAAAAGGAGGTACGCGTTATACGGCGCGAATGTACCCTAAAATTTAAAAAAATCAGCTTGAAAGTATAGGTCCGCGTCATACGCCGGATTTTACGATAATTAAAAATTGTTTTGCAATCTGTTCCAATTTAAAAATGGAACGGAAACGCAGCATAGTAGTTTTCCTATTATTTAAAAGTAAACTGCTTGAAATATCTATTACTTAAAAGTACTGTATACGAAATTTAATATCTTGATAATTTATATGGTTTATAATTGTGGCCGTATTGTAGTTTTAGCGTTAAAGTACTATACTTGTATTATTGCATTCAATAGATTATTATTGTATGGTGGGGATGAAAATTATGATTGAAAACTGGGTCGCCAATATTGAAAGTTTGAGAAGCACTGGAATAAAGACTTCAGATATAAAAATTAATCGCATAAGTATTTTTTCCCTTTTCACTCTCATTAAATTATTTAAAATTAAGAACGATTTCTTAACACATAGGCCACCAATACGACCGAAATGTGGATCCTGACGAATGGCATTAACGTGGGAGTGACCAAAATGATCGGTGATGCCGTCCACGAAGAGATCAACAGGCGGAATTCGAAAAGTCATTTTCAGAAAACTCACCATATGGACTCGGACCACAATTCTAAAATAGTAGTCATTGGAGTGGCTAGGGAAGATTTACTCAATCACGGAGATTCTTTTGATGGCAGTGTAAGTATCCTATCTTTTTAAAACTATTTTCACACATTCATCATTATCCTGAATCAGTAGCACACACAAGGGGGTGCCCTGGGAGTCCGGAAACCCCCAGTTAAAGTCCTTCAGTTTTTTTTTCGATTGATGATAATCCTATATATGTATATATATATATAGCGTAAAATTTAATTAAGTTTTCGTAATTAACAATTTATTTTATTAATTCATGCTAATTATTAATTCAATAATTTATTTTTTACTGTTTTTTGTTAACAAAATCAACAAAATCAGAAGAATCAATTGGTGTTGTCTTGAGACATGATACGAGTTGGGGAACTTTCAACCATGGACTCACCCCTTGAAAAAATTTTGTGTGCGTTACCATACTGAATGGTAGCAAAATGTTATTTTCGATTGAAAATTGAATTCAGTTTCTTATAAAAAAAGAAATAATATATTTAAAAAAAATGTTTTCAAAGAGCTACAAGCGATATATGAGTATCACATTTTGTCTAAAACTGTGATATAATAATGATGACAAAAATTAAGTTTTGCTTTTTTATTTACGCCATATTTTGCCACATGAGGGTAATTGGATCAATTACGAATTTTTTACAAAAGATTATTCAGGTTTATATCGAAATAGCGAATATTACTAAAATGATATTCTGCCAAAGTAAACCTTACTTATAATTAATAGAAGGAAATTCTAAAATTGTTTCCAATAAAGACACTAATACGAATGATATTTTAGTAATTACATAGAAAAATTATTAGTATCTTTTGTTTGAATTAACATTCATAACAATATATACAAAGAGTAGGGATGATGAGAAGCCCTGTAGCTGAGTTATAGCATATCGCGCTTCCATGCCACATATCGGGGGTTCAAACCCCGGGCTGGGCAAGGTCGACTCAGCCTTTCATCTTTTCTGTAAATCGATCAATGAGTACCAATTATGCTTGGGAACTAAACACTGGGGTTTCACTTCAGACTACCTGCTCAGAACATCTGCTCATGCATCTTAGTGCCCTACATCATGAAAACTGAGATGGGCCAGTAGGCCTTCGTCCTCTATGGGCTGTTGCGCTACTGACTTTAGTTTAATGATGAAGGGTTTCGTAGTACTGAAACGACGATCAAATCTCGAAAAAAATCACTTGATGTACTCTATTCTTCTTGAATGGAAGAGTTTGTGTTCTACATAATTCTCTCTTAGACATCTGCTGTAAAACGATAAAAATCTCAGCTTTTTATATATAAATTGAGTTTTAATATTCAAAGTCCTCTAGTGGAGTAGTTCAGATGCCGTTGTCGTCATTTGATGGTGGTAAGAAATTACGACATCAAATGTCGGTATCTCAGTCTCTGCGACGTTTTTACAAAACAAACCCATTTTTTTTTTTTACTTTTTAAAATTTTTTTCGTTTTATTTTATTCCCCTTACATTCTATGCCTAATAATATATACCATTGATACACTACACTGATGCACAAAAAATCAAATATACGTGTATCAGGTTTGGACGGAGAAAAAATTTACATGTAGCGTAAATACCAAGGATTGTTGAATGGCATGCATATAGATGGGTGTTGACAGGACACTATACCCTACATTTAAGCTATGTTATCTGAAAGGAAGCTCAAAATATATATTTTTGGTGAAAAATGTGCAGGGTAACTTGATAACATCACTTTCAAATCGCATCAAGAGCAAACTACAGGTCTAAGAAACGTGTCAGTGTATGTCATCGTGAAATCCGATGCAGCTTAACACGTCGGAGCATGCTATTAACGGCTGTTAGCAGGAGCTATTGAGGAACATTTTCTCATTATTCGTTTAGTGAATGAATGAAAGCGCTCTTATTTGTTGGATGTTGGCATCGGAACAGCAAGATGTCGAACTGTGACACCCCAAATATATTCAACTGAATTTAAACTGAGGGAACATAATGGGAAGAAAATGTTGAAGATCTTCGATGCCTAGACTGTTCTAGAACAGTGAATGTGAAATGCCGCATAATGTTGTCGACAAACGGAATGTCACTAAAAGCAGCATGAAAAAGACAAACATGAAGCACAGCTAAGCTTTTACAAACAGCCTTCTAGTTCCAGCTGGCAGCGCACACAGTGACGTGCGGCTATTCACCATGATTCCAGTCATCACAATTACTTTAGGAGAAACAAATAGATGCATTTCATAGGTAATTTGAAGACAATACGCTCAACCGCTCTCACGCCAGATCATTTGACGTTTGTAATTAGATGGGATACTCAAACTACTACTTTCTGAGAAAAACACACCCCCAGCATAGTAGTTCTGATTAATGAAAAAAAAAATAAAAGGAGTAAAATTAAAATAGTTTTCGATGCTGGCCACACCATTGCAAATAGACACTACAATACTTTCTTGCTGTTGGGACACATACAAAGGAAAATGATCCTGCATGGCGCAAGTGCTGGAAAGTTTTCAGTGATATTTAAGAACCTATAGAAGCACGAAATTCTCATTTGTGACTTGATGAAATGTATCATGATGGTTCCCTTTAGCTTTTACAATTCGATATACCTGTCTTCAACAACTTTAGTACTGCAAGGACTACTTCTCAGCTTATGACTGTTACTCATTCTACTTGTTTGAAATGAAGTCCGAAGTAGGGAATAACACTATGGTGATATTGAATTTTCTGGTAACATTCCCTATTTCTTACGATTCTTCCAGCTTTCTAGTAATCCTTTTACAAATAAAGTAATTAAAATGATAGTATCTGGTCGGCATATTCAAAATTTCATTCACACATGCACACACAAATGTCAATTTATTCTTTTATAAACACATTTTGTTGCAACCAATTCTATTTGTACCTGTTAATAATCTTCAATCCTGCTGTTATCTTAGCCACGCCTGCGCACAAGGAAAATTTCCATATATAATATTTTTCGCTCTGCATCATGAAATTATGTTTAGTTATTTTGTTGATGTGCTTGATTTTGAGGCAGTAGTTAATGAATATAAGATTTCTCCTTACGTTTTGTTCACCAGTGTTTCATAGCAAATGATGTGGTGAATTGTTCACTTAGTAATTACAAAAATTCTAAATAGGAATATTTTAAAGTTAAAAAGGGATAATGTTGGTTCTCAGATTAGAATATATATATATTTTTCCGTCATCGTTATGATCTTTACAAATTAAAATTTTACTTTTCTCTATTTTAAGACTTTAAATAGACACATGATGTGCTTAATTGTATTTGCTAATTCTTTTTCAAGAGCCCAAGGCTTGAAATCGAAAATGAAGGCAATAAAATCGAAGAACAGAAGTTTGATCTCAATCCTGATCACACACATTTCCTGATCGTAAAAGATGGTACTATCAACAAAACCGGAATAAATTACTTCCTGCTACGATTGCAACATTATCTAGCTTCTTCATTGGATCAACCAAGGAAATCTGCGTCTAATTATCGTAAGTATCTGTTTTAATCTTACTTTACTGTCGATGGTAACAAAACTATACAATGTGAAATGTTGATTGACATATCTTTTGTGCGATTTCTTCATTGTAATCAGTACTTGGTATTGGAATTTAGGCAGGCGCATAAAAGCGTCTATTCATTATTGAGAAAAGAAAAGTATAATTGGAAGATAAATATTGAAAAGCAGAACAGAATGCTTTTAGCGAAATGACAATGCAAGGGAAATTGTTACTGTTGGAAAGGGGAAACTGGTTGGGAAAATTTTGAATGCTGTGTAATTTTGTGAAGTTCTCTTTATTTTTATTTTATGTTTCTTCGATTTATAAGAATTATTTTATTTCTTTATTTCGTTCTATCGATTTTTTCACTCCATCGAATCCGTGTTTATTTCCTTTTATTGCTGACAAATGGGAAAAGAACTAGAACAAATAGTAGTTTCAATCTTAGTGATAGATGTTTAGGAAGCAGTGCAAATAGAGTTTAATTTATTGATTCAAAAACTATTTACTAAAAAGGATTATCACCAAAACAACAAAATTTGTTATTCAGCTGTTTCAGCTTTGATTATGAAGACTTTAGAATATAACTTCGAGAATTAGGGTAAAACTAGTTTAAAACATGTCCTTTTATATTATAAATTTTTAATGACTATTTGTCTAAATACATAAGAATCTTAAAAACTAATTAGTTAAGCAAACTGCATACACTCTCTTCTTAGAGTTCAGAAGATCTTTGTGAGTCTAACACTCTTATTTTTGATTTTTCGAACAAAATGGGAATCAGAATTTTTGTTCTTTTAGAACTGATCACCTGTTCTTGTGTTCATTTTAACGAACAGTTCTTCAAGCTGTTCTTTAGTTCTTTTCATATTTGAATTCCTAGATAAGAACGTCATATGCGTGTATTCAAAGTAATTTAAACCCACATAATATATTCTTATGTGATTATTCTACATATTTGAGGAGAAAGCTGAAAAGAATTAAAAGACCTTTTGAGCCGAGTTTTCCGCCCTTCTTATCGAGGGAAATCAGTCCGTGAAGAACTGGTTTCAGTGAGAATAGAGGTCTTTTAGAGGAACAGATTGGAAAAAAACTTGTTCTTTTGATCCCTATCCTAAATTACAAGTTACACAATTCAAGAAGTTATGAGATGCAAAACTGAAATGCAAAATAAATTAAACGACAGTTATAAGGATGTTGATGAATTATGCGAAACATTTTTTTAATTATGCAAAGTATTTGTGTTTATAACAATGAATCGCTTTATAAATTTATAAAGAAATCTTTTAGATAAAAAGATGTACCATGTTATAACCAAACTCATTACCTGTAAATACCTGAAATTTAAAAAAAAACATGAATAAAAATAAACAAATATATTTTTTAAAAAATTAGAAGAAAAATGAAATTACATGGAAAAATGCACTATTTTTTTCTGCATTTTTACTGCTCTTTTTGTACTCACTTTATTATATTAAAGGGTAAAATTAATTAAAATTTGATTAGAAATCTAAAAATTATATCCGAATAAAATTATGGTTATTGGCGTAACGGCGAATATTAGCCCCCCCCCCTGCAATGTCAGGTTTTGCACCCAAGCCCGGATCTTACAAAGGACTGCGTATTTGGCGTCAGTCAGCCTTTGGGCCCCCAAGAATCCTTGGCCTCCCGCGATGCGGGGGTGCACGTAACGCAACTGATTTTGGTCATGAATTTAAAATAGCTGGTAAATTCTAACCTTAATAAATTTATCAGAACTGAAAATACGTAGATGGTAAATTCTAACCTTAACTAGTTTATCATCATCTTTTTAGACTAATCCATCACACAATCTATCATTAATTAAAAACAGAGGAGAAAGAGAAATAACTAATGTAGCTTGTGTCTGGGGAGAGTATTTATTACTTCATAATTCAAGAAAGGTCCTCTCACAAATAACTTCAAGAAAATAGTTATTCATAATAAACTTTGCTTCTAAAAAAATTAGTGCTTATATTTATAAAATGGATTGTGTATTCAGCGAATTTCGTCGCATGTACATTCTTATCAACTGAACCCATGAATTGCTAAAATAAGATGAGACATCTTTCTGAAAGGGTAATACCTGTTTCTTTCAAGTATGTTAAAAAGTTGTTAAAAGGTATCTATCAGTTTAAGAAAAATTATAAAGCTATAAAGAGTTAAATTTACTGAATTAGGCCTGTTGGTTTGATGTTCTTCATTCAAACAACGATAAGAATATATAATTTTTAAATCTGAATATCTCTTTTGGAAAAATACTTTCAGTATTAATAGATGGGGAAAAGAAAAATTACAGTATTGCTTAATATATAATCTCAACTAAGGTCTTTTGTAAATTAACTCTAAAAATGTGTGTGATTTTCATTTATTCCTTACTTGTTACATTTAAGTTTCCTTTTACGCTTTACTGTTGCTAAGTTGTCCGAAATCTGGAGTTAAATTATGATATAGTTATTTATAAATTCGAGAAAAACATTTATAATGTTCATTTTTGATCTAATAAGATTTCTGTCTTTACTGATATCGTAAAAAGCAACACGCCTTTGGAATAATGGCTAATATTTTCAGATCAATTTGAAGATCTAGTTTTCTAAAGCAATAAAATGAATATACTATCATCGAAATACCCTCTCTAATTCTTCGTTAATATGATAATAAATTGTATAACTTACCGTTTTTATTCGAATCTAAGCCGCCATCGATTCTAAGAAACCCTAAATTCTCAAGAAATTTTTGTGAAAAATGAAAAATAGTGTAAAATGATTTATCTACATCCTATTTTACGAAATTAAAATGAATTTTAAATAAGAACTAATAAGAAGTGAATAATTAGTAGTTTTACCAGCGTATAGTAAATTTTTAAGTACATCAATGAACCTATAATTACTTTCTGACGGTTCTATCCGCACTTCTTCTTCTAATAGTCCTTTTGGGGGAATTTCTGGTCTTTAAAAATTATTTTATTATAAAACTCCTCTTCGAAGAAGACGTGATTATGTTAATTAAGACCACTAAATATAGTCTAGGTTTGAAGGTTAGAGACAGAGATAGGTAGATTGCTATCGGAGCAGAGATTAATGGGAATGGGAATCGCGGATATTGATTATTTAATAATTGAATTACTTAAGGTGACGAATGGTTACTGGAGATTGAATCCTGATTAAATAAATAAGAAGTCAGAGCTATTGCCTTGAGTAAGTGTATTTAGAATTAAAGTTTTCTCATATCTCTCGCACCCCCTTCATTGTCTGCATAGTTATTAAATGGGTGCATCTCTTAGACTGGATCGATTGAATTTCAGTTGTGATTATATTTTGAATAAATTAGATTGTTTTGTTGAATTATGGCTAGTGTTCCTTCCAATCCTCCTACATCTTTAGGCGTTCTGGCGTGAACATTAAAACTTTCATCGCCTCATTTAACGAATTTTTGTTTTCTAAGCCTCACCCGATTTTCATTAGCGTTAACATCAGGGGAAAAAAAGGGCAGCTTAGATTTCAGTAAAAACGGTACATAGTGATGAGGAATTTTTGGTTGACCCTTAAATCATTACAAATTCAGTACTGTTTGATTGAACTGAAAGGTCTCACCACAGTTCCCCGATTTTTTCAGGTTTGAATCATTGTTCGTTGGGCATTCTAGAAATCCCCGTTGTTGCTGTACTTTTTCAAGGTGGCACAGACTGTGCAAGACTAGTCTTAGACCATCTAAAAAGACATCTTCCTTTGGTCGTCATGAAAGGATCTGGTGGATTAGCAGATATACTCGGATTCGCCTACTCTGAAATCAATCAAAGGTAAATAAAAAAAATGACCAGATTTTATTACTTTAACTTAGTGTGAAAGCAATTTCCATTCAAAATTAAAACACATTTAAAATTTGTAAATATTGCTATTGTTTTTAGTTAAGAAGAATATTTAGTTAAACTGGAAAATGAATATCTTTTTACCATGTTTTTATTAACTCGCTTTCTTGTATGTCTGTCCGGGTGGAATTTTGTAATTGATTTTAAACTAACTTTCCGATGAGCTAGATACTTGAAATTTGGACCATAACTCAAAAGTGGATGGTAATGCATGAAAATGTGAAAATATAAAAACATGGTGTATTAAAAATTCCTTTTATTGAAGTACATGTTGTTTATTGAGACCCCATTTTAAGTATGATTTTATTTTAATTTAATTAAAAAAATTCAGAGCTATATCATAAGTTTTAGTAACTAAATCATTATAATTCTAGACTGCTGCTAAAAAACGTAACTGATACTTGTCAAGGTGGGAGGATATATACGTCAAATTCGCAGGAAAGGAAAAAATGCTGGGATATGTAAATGAGTATGCTGAGATATTTAAGCGCAATCGAACTATGTGTGGGAAGGGAGAAATGGCATCTTAATCTAAATATAAACGGAAAGTTATTAGGAAATTGCACTTAAGTGTTGATTGTTTCTAAGAAGATCATGTTATGCTTCGTATAAGGAAGAGAACATAAGAGCGGCTGAATAGTGGCCTATCAAGAGTGCCGTTATCGTTCCAAGATATTTGTATTTGTTAGAATCCAACGGCTGTCATGCAAATATGGAATCATACTGGGTTTGAGAGGCTCATACTGATTTCTCTGATGCACAATCTCCTCTTTTATTTCTTGTGCACAGAGTGGTATGCAACCTTATGATTTTCAATAAAAACTGTTCTTCTTAATAAGGGAGCAATAGCCCCTCTTAATTTGCCAAAATCTTTTTTCAACACCTGTATATATATGTGCGTATTTTAGTTGATAAGTGTTTGTACAGAATGTATGGAATGTGGGCAGTACGTATCTACTAAAAAACCTTTTTAAGCATCTTTACACATAAATTAAATACATTTAGAACTCATGAAATACATTTAAACACGGAAAGACAATGCACAATGTGTATTAGTATAACATTTACAGAGATTCAGGACAGATAGAGTGCACTAGACAATGGAAAATCACAAAAGAGACAGGGCAAGAATAAGAGGAGGAAACATGTTTACTATTTTTAGTATGATAAAAATGCTGGCAAGTCTTTGTTTGGTGTACGCGATAGACGGCGCTACGTAAACCGAAGCATCTGAAGACGGTGCAAACCTATACTCGGTTATTACTTTCGCGCTCGCTATGAAGATTCATTTCGCCAGCAGACAAAATGGTATTAGAATGGAACGTTACACACAAACGCTGAGCTCGCTGATATGCATCTGGCATTCGGGCTGCCAGTTATGTCGGGATTTCCCATATGACCGTCCGGCGGATCCTACGTACTAGGTACGTGCACCCCTATCACCCCTTGATGTCCCCTTAATGTTCCTTCTTTTTTATTTTTGTACTTTTAAGGATAATAATTATGTTTTCACCACTTATTCTTGTTGTGTCTTTCTTGTGTTCTCTATTTTTTTTACTCATTCTTTCTTGTTCTCTATTTTTACTCATTGATTAATTTTCTTCACTTATATTTTCATGTTTTTAGGCCTCAAGGTATAGCTGATGCTGAATTTTGCGAAAATTATCTAAAACCGGAACTGTCACGTAAAATCTCAGAGAAGTTTCCGAAATTGAGAGATAATAGCTTGTCCCGAAATATATTCCGAGACAGAATAATGGACATTATACGTTACGCAAAGCAGGTATGGAATCGATAACTTTATCATTATTTTTAAAACTATGTTTCTTTTTTCGAACCGGTCTTTTTTGTCCCACATATTCTAATCATACTTCACTGAACTGTATAACGATTCTTGCATTATAAATTTTCGCTTCGCACTTTTATTCTTGACGGAAAAATCGATTTGACTCTTGACATTCGATATTATTAGACAATGTTTTTGAAAGAAAAAGAAATTCAATTTATTCGAAAATAGTTCAAGAGGGAGTAGAGAAGATTTTATATTTTTTATAAATACAGAAATAATTATGCACAAAATAAAAAATTAAGAATGAATGTTATCAATAAAACTAATATTAATTGCGATTAAAAGTTCGAATTCTGTATCGATATAAAATGCTAGATTTATGTTACTGATGCGGTTGAGAGTAAGAAAATACAATTATTCTTAAGAAAATTTTGTTTTTTGTTTTCCTTTTTTCTTTCATTATTTAAACTTACGTTGAACTTAAAAATGTTGAAAAAAATTGTGTATCCCCGTTAAAATAATTAATTTCATAGTATTTTAGGGAATATATTCTTCCAAATATTTCTGGTGGGTAGGAAATTTTGTAAATTAAGGATGTAATGAATTATTTCAAATTAATGAAAATAAAAATAATTAATTAAAGAAAAATTATTTACTGTAAAATCCGGCGTATAACGCGCACTTTCAACACGAAAAATAAGATTGAAATTTAAAGATGCGCTTTTATACGCCGAATATAAAAAGGATAGCTTTAAAAATAACAAAACAGATGAGCATAAAAAAATATTACTGATACACATATCGAAATACTGTTTATTTAAAAGAAATGAGTAGTTATAGCTCTAAAAGTATACTATTTCTTCAAAAGTCTGGGATAATACCTCGAATAAATGACTTTATAACATAGGTGCATTTATACTAACCTTTTAGATTTCTTCCTAAAAAGGGGGGTGCTCGTTATACGGCGAATATACTTATAAATTAAAAAATGCAGATTGAAACTATAGGTGTGCGTTGTATGACGGATTTTACGGTAATTAATGGTGTATTTTCTATAAGTACTGTATGAATTGACCTGAAATTGAAAAATGACCTTCAAACTTTTATAAATATTTTCATACGTTTTCAATTTTGTGTGCACTGATGGAAAAAAAATCTCAACACCAAGAAAAAATTATTATAAACTAATGAAATTTCGGCAATAAATTTGTTTTGGTTACATATTTAGTTCAAGGCATATTAATTTAACAAAAGTTTTAAGTTCACAGGCTAATGTATGCGTGAGAAGAGCCTTTTTAAATGTTAAAGGATGGTATATTAATAACCGCCAGAAATTTGAATGCAAGCATGCAAACTGTCGTACAGGTATAGGATATCAGTTTGTGGGATAGAATTACCTGCCTTTTGTGCTTGGTTGGTCAATATAAGAATGTCTAATCCTGGTTGTGGATGACGGTGGAGTTACCGTCCAATGAGACCTCATTCATGCTCGATTGGAGAAACATCTTGTAATCTAGCAGGCTGAGACAACACGTCGACACTCTATATATTATTTTGGGTTACAACAGCGGTATGAAGGAGAACGTTGTCCTTTTGACAAATACCCCTTGAATAATGTTCATAAATGACAGAACAACAGTTTGAATCACCAGACTGACCAATAGGTTTTCAGTCAGGGTCCGTGGATTAATCACAAGCATGTTCCTGTTTTAGAAATTTGCACTCTCGACCATAACTCCAGGTGCGAATCCGGTGAGTCTAAGCTACAGAGAGGTTTTTTGCTGGAGCTGACCAGGCTTTCTTCTTATCAATATACAATCGTAACTGCCCCCAAGACAGAAACAGCTCTTTTCGGAAAACGTATTGCATCGCCACTCTACCCTCCAAAGAGCTTTAACGTGACATTAGTGAAATTGCAGATGTCAGTGATTTTGAGCTAATGGTAAAGACTTTACAATGTGTCTGGCTCGGAGCTATTCCTCAAATAATTTATTTGTAACAGTTCACTGTGTCACTCTGGCGCCAACAATAGAGATAATTTTTGATGGCGATTCATTAAGATTTTCTACAGCCATAAGGCGCATACGACGGTCTTCTCTATCAGTGGTGACCCGTACGGGGTTAGATCTCGTTTTCTTCAGATGGTACTGTAGTAGGACAACCGCGGTCAACAATCATGCACAGTGGATATATTCTTGTCAAATCTTTCTGGAATATCGCTGAAAAAAATCCCTCTTTTCTTATCCTATTATACAAAATCGTTCAGTGAACTATTGATAATAGCTTCTTCGTCTTATTAAATGCATTTTTGACTGACATCAATTCACTACGTCGAATCTTAACGAAAAATAACGCTCACTAACTTTACAACTCGTATTTAAATAGACCCGATTCGCATGCTGGAAGTGGTACTACTAGCGCTACACTTTTACATCTAACGCAAAATTTTAATCAAAGTCACTTTTCAGATGTATAAACACGCCTATCGAATTTCTTTTATCTAAGACAGCCTCTTCCTGATGTTGGAGTTTTTTATTTCCATCAGTGTATTTAATAGTTTTTGGATCTATTTGGCGTTTCTGTATAGTTGAAATGTTGCTTTGAATATTTTGGAGGGCAAGTCTTAAAGGTTTATAAATAAGCAAAAATGTATGTAATATATATAAGATGATTATATTTCTTTGATAGATTTCTTTTAAAAAATATTTTCGACAAAATTTCTTTAAAAAATGAAAATAATAAAAGTTAATTAAGTCTTCCAATAAAAAAAATCAGTACACTTAAAGATAAGTAAAATGATTTATGTAATTAAGATATGAATAACATAAGTAGATATTATTTAAAAATTTCATCAAAATAGGCAATTAGGTGTTTCTAAACTGGAGAAATATAGTAAAAATTGGGCATGATAATTTTTAAGTGGATAAAAGAATTGTGTGCGGAAATTTAAATTCCATTAATTTCCGTTTATTTAAATTTCAGAAATTTTCACTTTTACAAGTTCACATAATTTAAAATATGCTATGAAATAAAAAATATTAAAACAATTTTTAATTTTCCGATAATATGGTCAAAAAAAGTTAATTCTTTATGTATTTGTAATGATCCACTTTGAACATGTTCTAATATATTCCCCTCTGTTTCACAGAACGAACAAATATATTTAACTGTTCTCAATATCTATGAACACAGCTGTAACCTTGAAAATCTAGGGAACCATCTTCTACGTTCTTTGTTCAAATGTAAGTCTGTTTTTTTAGTTGAAGCTTTCTTTTTTCTATTCAAAATAAAACTCTAAACTTTATTTCAGAAAGCATTTTAAACCACTAAATTAGGGAAAAAGGTTTAAAAAATTACATCTTTATATTGCAGTGGATTATTTAATTGCTCATACATGTATTAAAAATAATATGAATAGAATTTAATTTTTTTTTATAATTATTTCAGTCACAGAAACTTCATGAAACAGAATCAGCAGCAAATTTTCTTTTAGTTTCTTACTCTTTTCCCTATACACAAGAGAAAGCAAAATTAATTTTTGAAAATTGTTTTTGTTTGGTCACTTAAGTTAGAATTATTAAATTAAATTTATACGAAAATAAGCACCATAAATATTTTTAATATTGCAAAATTTAACCTCAATATACTAAATATTACAAAAACAAAATAGATTTAATTTTTATACACGTTTTATAACTGCTATTAGAAGTGATTGTCATCATTACTTATAGAAGTTTGATATTGTATGCATGATTCTTTTTATCATTGTACCGAATTCGAAAATCTTTCTTTATTTATATACTGTTACGTAAGATCGGGGTTAGGGGATTTTATGCAAT
>BMAO01037510.1:0-33311 GCA_019973975.1 Trichonephila clavata | reverse complement strand
TTATTTTTTCAAATAAACATCTTTTGACAACATGCCATCAACAAAATTTTTTTCATCGAAGAATCTGTTCGTGAATAGCAATTTATAATTGTTTCATTATAATTTAATTTTTGTTGTTTGGTTGAAACATGTTTCATGCACTTTATTTGTTTTATGATGATATTGTACACCATCATAGACACAAACACTTATTTTTTAACATTTAATTTTCTACTACATTGAACTATCATTAAGTGCAAAAGTATAAATGTAGTTACATTTTCTTTTCATATACCATTAAACTGAATCAGGAAGAAAGATATAAATAAAATGAATAATATTGGATTTAACAGCTTGTTCATTTTTTTAATTTTTTTTATTTACCCTTCCATTTCTAAGCTTTAATTCATTTAAGTAAATCATGCTTAGTTCAAATTCTAACACATTTATGTACTTTGAATATTTTTATGAACAAATTATCATGTCTGTCATACTGTTATACATTCATACACACATCCTCCACACATATATGTTTGATTTTAAGAAAGTGAATTTATATAAAATAATTTTTTGCCCTCGTTATTACATGTCTATGATTCTAAAATTGCTTTTCAACAAAATTAAAATGGAACAAAATTAATTGTTTAAATTTTGAAAATGTAATTTATACATTGGCTGCATATCATGTTTTCTTTAAAATGTATGTTAGATTTTCCCATTAACTTAAAAAAATGACCAAGAAAAATATTTTTCTTGACTCCAACAAATTCACTTTTAACTAACTAAAATGTAACAATGCTTATACTTTTATATTTTCAAGACCATTCATTTATTATTTTATAATCTGTGAATTTTGGATTGGTAATATTTCATACATTTCTGTAAAACACATTCATTCAAAAAAATGCACTGCTTTGTTGCATCTGTAACTTTTTGAAAGCAAATTCTGTTATTATGCAAACATCACACACAACCTGTGTATATGCTTTTTAAAAAAAATTAACTTCAAAAACCCATTTTATTTTTTATTTACCATCTTTCAAGAAATAATGTTACAATGTTAGCAATTTAATTTTTATTTTTAATCTGTTCTTTTATATTTTTTATTAACTCCTATATTTAAATTTTTAGATCTGTTAAATTTTATGTATGAAGTAAATCATGTTGATTTCTTGGAATTTTAATTTTTTACAAACAAATTATTTTGGGCACCATATCTTTCTGATTCATGCACACTTATAGCAATATGCTTTACTTTTTTTTTCCTTTGAAAAAGTTAACCATAAAAGTAAATTATTTTTGACAAATTTGCTACGATTCTGAAAAAATCCCATTTTAAGGAAAATAAAATGTTACAATGATTTAATTTTTATTTTAACAATTTGCTCATTTATCATTATGTACTCTTTTAAATTTAGGATCTTTAATATTTTATACATTTGTGTGCATCAGATATTTTAAAATGCATAAATTTGTTGCAATTAAAATTTTTTTAATTAAATTATTAGAAATGTCATCTTTATTATCATACACACATAGAATCTACCTATGTATTTTTTTAAAAGAAATTAGCTTGAAAAAAAAACCAAAATGAATGAATATATTCTCAATTTTTATTTTAATACTGTGTTTATTTCTTCTTTTTTATTTATTTTTGTTATCCTTAAAATATTATAGATCCAAAATTTATATATTGGTGTACATCATGCTTAGTTCAAGGTACATAACACTGTTCTAATTTAAAAATTTTACAAACAACTTATTTTACTTGTCTTACCTTTATTATGCATATACTCAGTGGTGTAATGGAGGATATTAGGGGCACTTCTGCAAAGTCAGGCTTTGCCTTTAATATTTTATGAATTTCTTAAATACGTACTTGGCATCAATCAGGCTCTGGGCCCCCTACAATCCCCCCTCCTGCGATGCAAGGGTGTACGTTACACCACTACATATGCACCCATACCAATAGGATACATGTTAGCTCCAAAAAGTTTACTTATAAAAATTCATTTTTTACACTAGTGCTTTTTTTTTTTTCATTTTTAATATTGTGTTCCTTATGTGTGAATTTTGGATCTGTAATACTTTATGCATTGGTGTTAATTAACATTTCATTCAAAACACATAACATCACAAAATTGAAAATTCCAATAAAATATTAACAAATTATAGTCCGAATTCTATATCTTTGCGATGTATACATACACACACAACAAGTGTATGTATTCTCACCTGACACAATCCTCCTTTACTCTTCATAAGGGGAAATCAAACCAATGCTCTTACTTCCTACTCTTAGTGTCTTTGTTGAATTCTTTTCAGTCAGGATATCCATTGACATTGCCTTCTAATACATTTAAAAACAATTCTTTTAAGTTATAAAGGTTTTGCAGTATTTTAATATTTATTTTATTGACTGAAATACACAAACTTTTCATTTTTGTGTGTGTTTGTATATCTCAAGATTTTACATTGCATCCATTTTACTGTACAATGTTACTGTTTTGGGATGAGAATAAAGTTTTATTTAAATAAAATTATTCATTTTCTTCTTTTATAAAACAAAAGAAGATTCTGTGTATTTTCATAATTTTTCTTGTTTTAAGCACAAGATCAGACACAGGCCAGGGAGGGTATGATATAGTCAGGATTTTTAAATTAAAAAATGCTGCATATTTCAATATTGTTTGAGAAACATTTATTATGTGAAGAGTTTTAAATTTGGATGAATTTCACGTTTCAAGGAAAAGGTTTCTCCCATTTGTATATTGTATTTTCATTGATTAAACTCTATTGAAGATTCACGGTACATATATCATGTCTTTTAATAAATAAGAAATTTAGTTCATCAGCATTTAACACAAACATTATACTTTTATAGTTAAATATATATATATATATATATATGTTGTTTCAATGGAGTATAATGTTTAAAAATATAATAGAAAGACATCTTGACATTGTGTTCTCCCTTTTTCTAATATGAGATGGGTAAATAATTTACATTAATAAATTGTGCAATTAACTCATGAAAGACTCATATTTTTTTTTTTGTAAAAATTACTTGCTATTATTTAACTCCTGGGATTTGTGTTGTTCAACATAATGTTCCTATAAAATATAATTTGTGAAAGAAAATTCCAGAGCTATCATCTAGGTATCTGAACAGTTTCAGTAACATTCAGTATGCTTACATTAAATTTAGTCTTGTACTTGAAGGTTTCACTCTGTGATGAGGTTTTTTCCCCTGTAATAACTGTAATGCTTAACAGGCTATGCAAATGCTTTTAATATTTCCATAAGAAATCTTTAACATTTGATTTGTCTCGAAATACTTCATTGAATGCATCTTTTAGGAGATATTAAATAATTACAAATTTAATTTTTATGACAGAAGTGGTTCTTCAAATGTTTAATGATTTTTTTCTTCATCTGTAAAAATCACCATTATTGTACAAAGTGCACTTGCAAAACTTTTGCTTAGGATTATCTTAATCTGATTGATTTTTATAACATTGGATAGAATGGAATCTGTGATCTAATTCACCTCATCATTTTAAATAATTCCACCCATTCATTTTGATGTATCTTGTTACATTCCAACTCATAATTTTAAGCAATTTTATGGGAGAGAGCTAATTCTGATGTATGTGTCTCATGTCATTTCAGTTTTTATAATTTACATTTCATAATACTTATATCATGTGATTAAATTATAACTACATATGATTGAAATATTAATTCAAGTGGTGTTATACAAGTATAGTTTTTTTACGTTTCTTTTGTTACAGTTTATTGCTGAAATCATTAAATACAATTCATAGATTGCACTCTGATTATAAATACCTTTCTAAAGTAATAAACTACATTCCAGATATTCTTAATTTTTTTTGCAAATAATCAAAATATACTGAGATTAATTATGTTATAGTCTACAACTTTTCATTCTTCTAATGTGGGGAAAGACATTACAAAATTGTCATCAATATACTTTACCCATTTTATATAATACTTAATTCTTCAAACAGCTCTTTATAACTCGAATGCACTTATAAATGTCATTGCTGATGTAAATACCATTTTCTTTAGATTGAACATTTTCATTGAGTGTCCATCTTGTCAACAAAAAACACATAACCCAGAAAATCGAAGCATTTACAAAAATTCAGAGGGAAGGGCTTATTTTCTTCATGTTTTAAAATCCCTACACCTTTTCTCAAACTCCTCTTTTTTAAAGCGATAGGATAATACAAAAACTTTTTGTGTCCTTAGCCCCCTTCTTTCCCAACTTAACCCAAATTCTGAATTCAGCTCTGTAATGCACTTGATGTATAACTGATTTATTTCCATCAGTACATATATTCAATGAAAAATCCTCACTGCATCATCTCAGTTTTCACTACCAGTTTTATCTTCATTCCATGAACACATTACCCCTTTCATCAAACGCTCAGTGAGATTTTATTAATTATAGAATGCACTATTAATAATGGCACCAATGAAAATGAAATAACAAATGTATACTTTGCAAAATATTTACGAGATTAATTGAATAAAATTGTTGAAAGGCTGTGACACTATTTGTGTTTTTTTTTAATTCGAGGATGACTAAGAATGAGTAAAAAATTCAAAGTGGCATATTTTATATTGGTACATAAGCTTGAATCGCTGTTGAGCTTTTCTATGATTTCGTTTGTAACGAGCTATGTTCTGCACCTCTGTCATATAGCAACTCTTTAATAGAAATTTTCCTTTTTGTGTGCTGTTATATAAATTTAAAAAAAAGTGAATTAATATTTGTTTGCTATGCTTCCCTTATATTCACAAAGGAGAACACTTATTCTGCTTTAATTTTGGAATGGTGATATATTTTTATTGACTTATAATCTGGAATATTTTCACCTTTCTTTATAAATGCACCAGATTTTTACATTGCCAATATGATATAACTTAGGGATGCACATCACGTGTCTCTGGTGTGTGTGTGTGTGGGATACATGTTTAAAGATTTGAACACAATTATTCATTGCTCAGTTGAGAGGTGGGGACATGTTTCAATGAACTCTAAAAAAAGTCTTTATAATCTTATTTGAAAAGTTAAAGGTGCACTTTTAAGTCATTCAGTGAAAGCGTGAATTGTTTTTAGAGATATCCAAGTGTAGCTGTGATCTCTTTCTTAGTATTTCTAGGTCATGTGACCTTTCAGTTGCTAATCCTAAGAATGGATGTTAAATAAAAACGAGGGGAGAGGAATTTCTGTTTGATTTCCGTTATGAATATGCATTACGACTGGCTCTAGATCAAGCGTTTATTTGAAGTCCAATCCCAGGAAATAAATAGATATCGTGTACGGTTATAAATTTTAGTTGCACTTTTAAAGAATAGTTTTTAAGAATTTAATTTCTTCATATTATCCACACACAATGCACGGTGAACGCAGAAGTTTCGCTGAAGGGTTTGCGTTAGGAGAAAAGTGACGTCATTCTTCCTGAAAGTTCGCATTGCAAACGGCGGCGACCTTCAGAGGATGAAATCCATTTTTCTCTCACGCCTGCCAATTAAACAGGAGCATCTCGCACCAGTCACTCGTGCTGTATTTGATGTTGACAAGTGCATTTTAACCTGGAATATTTTTTAATCACCACTAGATGGCACTCTGCATCCATTACATTTGTGCTGAACATAGTTGAGTATCTGTGTGTCACATTCTTCCAGTAGCTGGTAATAATTTCCCTCGTCAGCAGTTGCAGGGGGCAATATTGATGTAAGCAAAAAGTGCTAGACTTTCAAATTTTCTCTCCATATGATAAAAACACGCGACCAATCCAACATTTTTTTTTGAGTAACTGTGTGGGGTGTTTTAAGGTTTTAGCACCAATTCTGTTACAGTGTTTTTTCTTTTTTGCTTTCGGATATATTTCGCCTTCTCCATGCTTCAAGATTTCCAACACTCAGTCTTGGTTTTAATTTTGTTATTTTTTTCCTTCTTAATTGTCTTTTTGATGTATTTCTTTGTATAAATTTGAAAGTTTATTTACGTGTTGTAAAATCAAACCAACTCTTAGCCTAAATACTTTTTAACATAATGCTGCGGCAATGGCTAAGAGAAATAAAAAACCTTAGCTTGCGAGTTTTAATATTTTGAATCGTTTATTTTTAACTAGTAATATACTTCGACGAAACATATTTTCATAGAACATTGTATTCGAATAAAAGATTTATTTGGACAGAGACACTAGATGTAATTCTTTAAAACATTATATAGTCAATAAATATGTATAAATTAGTATTTGAAAATCAGTATAATTTGCTACAGAAACAGTCGTCCGAATGCATTCAATTCTTCAACATCGCATCATAAAGTTTACATTTGTGTGTTTTATACATTTCTTTTCCGAGATAGAGTTCTACAAAGAAATAAATTGCTTGCTTCAATAGACGAGGAATTTAATTAATAATCAGCCATTCATTGTACATGTGGACGTGTAGCAACCGTTTAAATTCCTTAAATGGCGAGAATACAAGCGTAGAAAGAACACATTCAATTTTCATAAGGTTCACTAGTGTGGTTTCAAAATTCCAAGTGCCAACGTTTCCCAAATTGTCTGAAAATATCTGGTAGCCTAGTAATCAAGGTAACGGATTTGGGGCTGGCGTGTCATGAGTTCGAGCCTTGTAACGCTGAAGACCCACCGTGCAGAGAGAGTCGAGGCTCAAACGTCCTTCCATTGGTGTGGTGTGGTGTGGAAGTTAGGAGGGGGTGCCAGTTCAGGTGTCATCCTCGTCACTTGACCATGGTTCTAAATAACGAGGTCCGTCGCCAAAAGTCCTCGTGAGCTGAATAGTGCGACGTTAATATTTTCTCACTCACTCCCTGAAAATATTTATTTGTCAAGATATAATAATCTGCACCAAGGAATCTTTTGCCCTTTTGATTGGACTTTTAGAAAATAGAATAATTGGACTTTTTCAGAACAACCAATCAAAAACTGAGGGGACCCATTTCAGCCGGCCAGTCCTCGGGGGTCCGCTCCTGGACGGTGCTCCAAAGCGAAATTCCGGCTGTTTCCTGCCATTACCAGAAAACTTAGAGATATTTTCTAAAAGCCATTTCATATATATTACGGTTCAGCGCCTTAGACTCCACCTGGGGACCGATTTTCGCGATCCTCGCATGCGTGGATCCTCCCGAAGTCTTCACGTGGTCGTGATCCCATGCGCGAAAGCCCTCGTTTCGCTCTGTAACGATATGTCACTATTAAGTACACGGATTTGAGTCAATAATAAAACAGTGTTAGATTAGCTTATTTTAAATTCATTCTTTATAACAGAATGTGAATTCGAACCCGCTGAGCCTCGGTATTAGTTTTTCTAGCAGAATATAAAATTCATGTGATCTATTAGAACAAATTTAAAAAATGTGTTTTTTTTTTTTTTTGGTTTCATAATGTGGTAAACTAAAAAAAATTATCAAATCAAACTACACCTCAGAAAAATTCCAAATTTAGCAAAAAAAAGTTCATTATAGACAACAATTAGCTCAATTTTTATAAAATAAAGGTTTCGAGGCATCAAAACTACTGTGATCATTGAAATGTACTGAATTGCAGGCAACTCTTTCTTTCTTGTAACCAAATTCTTATAGAATCTCTTTCGAAGCAGATTAGGTATTTATTACTATATATATTTATGAATATATAAACTACAAATTCAACGTGATAACACTGAAACACTTTTACTCTTATGAAACAATTACTTAAAACACAAACTGAGAATTGCTGGTTTTATTTTGGAATAAATTTCCTTCAAATCTGAGAAATGAGTCATTATTTGGAACATAAAAAACACAAAGTTTCCATCTTGATAAATTTTTGAGAATCAAATCTTTAACCAAATACAATAATTATTGCTATGGAATACTAAGTTTTGTATTGTGAGTTCCTACAAGAAGAAAAGAATGTACACGAGAGTATTCATTGTAAAGTATTAGGATTTTGCAACTAATTTTTAACTTTGAATAGCCTATAGAACAATCTGGAAATAACATGAAATCTTAGGCTAAATTATTTACTTATTTAATTATTAGCTCGGTTCATTCAACATTATTCATTACATCTCACTCCACGACGGCTATTGCCGAAGGACGTCGGGATTTTGAACTATGAAGTGACGAGGACGATACCTCTCCCATGCTATCCACGTTACTCTAACGTGAAGGCTTTGAGCATCGATAGATTTAACCTGCTCCACACGGCGATAATTCTTCATTGGTCAGCTCGATAGAAACAGCGAACAGGAGTTCGTGACCATGACCATTCGGATATCGTTTGATCGGAGTTATGGAACGACTTTGTTTATTTACTATCCTATACATTTGTTTCAATGAAATGGCAACAATTCTCGCTTATTCACATTTATTTTAGGTTGCATTTTACTCCATTTCAATGCTTAATAAACCAAGTTAGGAAGAAAGAATAATTTTAAAATAATTATACCTTTTTTTACACAATTTACATTTATACATGTAATTAGAACAACAATTATGTTAACGTTTTGAATTATCGGACTAACTCAGTGATTCTCAACCTTATTTTTGTTGCGGTACACTTTAAAGAATTTCAAAGTTTGTCGGAACACTAACAATAAAATAAATTTGAGAGAATTTTACTTAAATCTGTAATACACTATATGTAAAATAGTTTTTGAAAAAAATGTTAAATAAAATATGTACTACGACAACAATACAGGTAAAAAAATTAAAATTCATGTTAAATTTCATTTTATTTCATATATTTTGCTGAAAAATTATCGAATTTGTTTGTAAAATCATAATTTTCGAATGAATGAATTACCAAAAAATACAAGCGAAATTTTTGAAAGACAATATTTACAACACAATGGTATTCTATATTTCGCTAAACCAATTCTAATTTTTTTGTAATCGTTGATTAAGCTTTCTGTAAAGTACATTTAGTTATACTAACAACACATCAGAAAGGACGTCACTGCCAGATTAAAAAAGCTAAGAGAAAATAAACCGCTTCGGGTCCCAGAAAGAAATGAAGTCTTGCAGGATAAAATAATGAATCGATTTTTTATATCGAAAGTGTCGTTATTTCTGTTATTAATTTTAATCTTCGAAAGGTCAAATCAGTTTTAATTTTTCCAATTCTGTATTCTAAATTTCAATTTCTATAATGCATGATTTTTTTTTGCACAAAATATATTTTCGAAATGATTTTTCTAGCTTATTTTACTAAAACGTAATAATTCTTAAATGTTCTGAATTTCTCAAACTCAATTGCAAACGATTTTGTATCCTGTATTATATTTGGAATCGACAACCATTATATATAAATGTTAAAAGTAAATTTACCCCCCCCCCTTGTTTTTTAAGAGAAACAGTAGCCAAATTTTGTTATTTCCTTCAATTATTTCATATATGCTGTACCTTCTTCGGCAGTGTTTGATTTAATGTTTTAATTTTATGTGATTTTTTTCAATAAACTTCTTTTAAAATTATTTTTGTAAAATTTATAAGTATTTTTTTACAACTTTGAAATTTTAATTCGTGCTTTTTAAAATAGCTCCTTTATAGTGTTGCGTTGCAAGAATGTTTGAACGTATATATTTAAGATCAGAACGAATCCATTACAATTTGGTTAAAAGTGGAAATATATGGAAATGTAACTGTGAATATTTTGGATGAAAAGACCATCACCAGTAAATGTTCGTTTTGCTGTTCTTGGACGAGATAAACCGAAATGACGAAACAGTACGCCAAATATAAAATAAGTAAAAGATAATATAAAATAGAGCATTATATACCTTAATAAGAATGACATTCTTCACACAAGTGTACATATGCATCATAATTACGCATTCACACATATATCCCGCGATGTAGAAAAGGCTGATTCACGTTGAGTCTGTCGTTCTGAAAGTCCTCGCGTTTGCATGGTGTGGATTTCGGGTGTCGTCTTCGTGACTTGACCAAGGCTCAAAATTAAGAGGTCCGTTACCAGTAGCTGAGTAGTGTGACGTTAATATTCACTCTCACTGAAAATATCTGTTACAACGGATATTTCGTCATTTTGATAGGACTTTTTCAGAACAACCAGTTAGAAATTAAACTTTAAAGTTCCACATTTTTTTAAATATTTTGTTGGTTGTATCATTTACTCTTAAATGATCCTTTTTTTAAGGACACAATTAGTTAAAAAGAATTTAAGCCACAAAATTTATTCACAAATTGCGTCTCAGATGAGAAATAAATGTGTAATTTTCACGCATTCGATAGGAAATGCATGTTTCGCGCTCGAAAAAAATCACTAAAGCGAAATGTTTTCTCCCCCTCTCAATCGAACAGAAAAGGGAATCGTAGGGGGGATTGTATTTGGAACAAGATTTCGAGAAGTAACCCTTTCCCTTGCATTGCATCTCATTCAACCAAATCATAAAGGGCTACGATATCTAAAACAAAACCGAGATGCAGAGGTAACGCAAGCGCCAACAGTAGTACATGTGAAATCTGCAAGCATTGCATTTATTGAAGGGAAAACACAGTTTCTCTCTCTCTCTGAATGTCTAAGTGATCTGTGTGTGACTCATTACTAAGAAAATACTAGGATTTCGTATATATATTTCATATATATATAGGATTATATATATTCTGCAGGTATGGGATGACTTTATTCAGATCATTGAAGAAAACATTTGTTTCAAATAAATGGCAACAGTACTCGTAAACACAGGGTTTTGGTATTTTCACCTCAATTAGGAACAAATCAAAATAATTTTTGACGACTATCCTTACGCGTATTAGGTTCCTTTATGCAACTGGAAAAATGATAGTGCTTACATTTTAAATTATCAGAAATAAATTTGGTGAATTAAAATAAGAAATTCTAAAACACTTCGATCGATTGTGCAGTTTTATCATTTTGGGGTGAGTGAGTGAATATTAACGTCGCACTATTCAGCTACTCGATGGTATTTGGCAATAGACCTCGTCAGTTTGAACCATTGTCAATGTGACGAGGCCAACACCTGAGCTGGCACCCTCTTCTCCTAACTTCCACACCACGCCAACGGGAAGACGTTTGAGCTCTTGACAGATTTATAACATGCAGCGTTCTCCTACACGGCGGGTTCAGTGGTCTCGAACTCATTGCACGCAGGCCACGATTCCGTTACCTTAACCACTAGGGTACCGCGTCCACTTATCTTTTTAGGACATACTACTGAATACTAAAATCGCTTATTTCGACTCAGAAAATGTTTCTTTTTTTGGTCCTGATAACACCAAATTTATCTTTTGCATCATGAAGTACAACCCATTCTAACTGATGCACAGAAAGCGATACTTTTAAATATTGGATGAGTATGACATGTCTAATTACATTTCCAAAAATTTTAAATTTTGATGCTAGGGGTACTGTAAATTTATTATTATTATTTTTGTGTTTTGGAATAAATTTATCATTTGTCCGGTATATATTTTTTTGGGCAAAATTTGGCATTTTTGTAAGAGGAATAATAATTTTTGAAACGACCTGTGATTATCAAAAGCAGAGGTGGGCAGACTTTTCCAGGGTTCGGGCTACTTCTAATTTGTTCAAGAAGTTGCGGTCCACCAGTGTCAGGGTGCACTCAGGCGGGAGGGATCACGGTCTGGACCTCCTCATAACCTTCATTTTTTTCCCGATTCATTATAGTCTCATGTAAAAGAGTGTAAAGGCAATTAAGTATATATTAGTATTTTTTTATTTATTATGTTATTATTCATTCAGTATTTATTTTTTGCTTTTTTTGTTCCGACAATCGAGAAAATAAAAAAAAAATGTTTGCTGCGTATTGGGTATACGAGAATGACTTCAACCTCGACTTCCTTTAAAATTCTTGTGCACGCTACTGCCAATGTCGTAGGTGTGGTGAGGTGTGGGAAAAGTTATTATTATAACTTAATACACATAAGTACGGAATATGTACTTAACTACAGAACTAAAAAAAAAAAACACTTTTAAAACCACGTTTAAAGCAAAACACAAGCTTAATAACAATAGCCTCAAATATAATAATGCTGCCCATCCGGTATAGTGGTCAGTGAAGCTGACTGCGGTGCCGTAGGGAGTGGGTTCGAATCCCGGAGAAGGCAGGGATGTTTGTGTTGTAATCCTTACTTCTGTCTGTGTTGTATGCCCCCGTGTTATACATTGCGTGGTGCACGGGATTTATAAATGTTAAAATATATATAATAATATCAAATGATACATTTATTATGAAAAAATTCAAAATACACTGAAAAAATAAAATATTTTTATTCAAACTTATTTTGTGTTGTTATAGTCAGTAGAAGGCTTAGACTGCGTTCTGTCAGCCAATCTTGAATTTTTCGTATATAATTACTAACTGGTAAAATTTTTAGGCGGTCACCCCAAAATGTCTTGGCGGTCCACCGGTCGATCGCGATCGACGTAATGCCCACCCCGGATCAAAAGTGAGCGAAAGTAAAGATATAAATTAAAATTTGTATACAATGGGTGTTCTATATTTTCACTAAAGAAGTTCGCTTGACAAAATCAATTTTCTTACATACATCGGTACAGTTGTGTAGTCAGTCTATACAAGAAATGTCACAATCGCTATTAAAAACGGTAATTACTTGTTTAGCATCCTACATTGTTTTAAAAAGGGTTAAACTGCTATAGTTCGTACCAAAAAATTATTGAATGTGTTACAAATGTGACTACAGTAATTACTTAATTGTTAGCTCGATTCATTCAACATTATTCATTTCATCTTACTTAGAAGCCACACGGCGAAGGACGTCGTTATTTTGAACCTTGAAGTGAAGAAATAATTGGAAGAAGGATACCTGAGATGGCACTTACAGAAAATATCGGCCGCGGTAGCTAAGTGGTCTAGGCATCGGATCGTGGCTAGCGTGTCATAAGTTCGATCCCAGTACCACTGAAGACCTGCCGTGTAGGGGCGCGATGCACGTGAAATCTGTCGAGAGCTCAAACGTCCTCCCGTTGGTGTGGTGTGGTGTGGTAGTTAGGAGAGGGGGTGCCAGCTCAGGTGTAGTCCACGTCACTTTACCCTGGTTCAAAATTACGCGGACCGTCCCCAAAAAGCCCTCGTGTAGCTGAATAGTGGGACGTTAATATTCACTCACTCACTGCAGAAAAATATCAAATTCTATAATTTTTCTATGCAAGCAAGCTTTTTCAAAATGTTTTCAGTGCTGAATTTTAGCAAATTTAAAGCGGTTAGTTTTTCAAATGGAACTAATGTTAAATTTGAGAAATTATCTGGTTTCCATCATAAACAAAAAAGTTAAAAAAAAATTGTGAATGACACTTATTTTAAAAAACTCATTTAAAAACCAATGGTTGTCTCATGCCATGATTTTTAAACTGTAAATGTATTTCAGCATTTTAACGGGTAAAAAATAGCAGTAAAATTCTTTTTTTTTTTTTTTATGTTGATATAAATTGGACAGCATATAATCTATCACGAAATTTTTTTCCGAGTACTTCTATTGCAAAATTTACACAATGGGTTGATTTTTATTTATCATTTTCGATATTAAAAAGTCGCGAAACATTGCATTCAATTCGTTTTCTGGTTTCTATATTATTTATATGAAAATTTGGAAAAGTTTCTAGTGTGCTGAATTTATTTCGTACAGCGTTGCATATTTCTTATAATATAATATTTTAGACAATAATTAAACTGTAAATGTTTCGTTAAAGAAGGAGCAGACGATTCTCGACTCTATTTTTAACTTCGATGACGATTAAAAAAATCGGATATTAATGCTAATTTCTTAGTTTTCTTTGGAATTGAACAAATCAACGATGGAAAAAAAAAGAAGTAAATCGAATTTTGATTTTTTTTTAAAATTATTTCTCTCACTGTGTGTTTCAGGATTGATTTTATTTAATCTGTGTGTACTGCATTATCATTAAACTGGTTCATATTGAGTGTCTTGTCAATGTTCGAATTTAATAACAAAAATAGAGAATTGGGTTTTGTTAAAAGTTTTTTTTCCTTAGAAATATTTACTTCTTTTTTTTTAAAGCTGTTGCAGAGATCGAGACCGTTTTGCCTAGCTGAAGATTATCTAAGAGTATACGGAAACATGTTAGGAATTCTTTCTTCGTATTTTTGACAGACTATCCAAAATGATATCATTCCTCTGTAAATATTTTAATGATATTAATCCATGTGGCTTTTAACTGAAATTTTTATGCGAAGGCATACTTTTGCGCAGATTTGAATTCCATTAAAGTAGCCATTTTTTAATTTTATTTAGTGTAGACTTAGAAAATATGCATTTCGTAACAAACTTATTACCCGCTAAGTTTTCATACTCTAAACTGGTTTGATCCTGTTTTCCAGGAACACCAATGCTATATAAAATGGACTATATGAATATTACATTCTCTCATATATCAGTAATTATGATATGCCAAGAACGATTCCGTAAAAACAATTTAAATGTTTTTTATAAATAATACTTAATATTTTGCATATTTCCAACATGTTATTTGAAATCTGCATTTCTATCTCTATCTTCCTTTATCGTAATTGTTTGTTCGGTTCTATAAGGTCATAGCACTTTTATGTGTCGAGTCAAATAAAACACATGCTAAATTTCAAGAGAGAGAGAAACATATTCTTATGTATTTTAAAGAGTTTGTGTAGGAATGCTATAGAACCAGAACCGAATTTTGTTTCTGAACTAATTCAACTAAACAGAAATAGACAAAAGAAATATTGCAATTTTTAATAATTTCCTATAGTAAGATTCTCTCTGTAGCGAAATGTTTTACGCAGTTTTTAAAATCTTAATTCCGTTTTTCTTTTAAATTTAATTTTTTGTAAACGTTACATTTTTTTTACACCAATGTTCATTTGAATCGAATTTTTCTCCTTTGTCAACTCCCCAATCAACCTTGTCCTGCTCGGCGTTATAACAAGTTTAAACTTTTTTCCCCCAGCAAGCGATTGAAATTAAAAGTAATATTTAATACATTAAATGGAAGCTTTAGATTTCCTTTTAATCGTTTTTATTAAATATATTATATGATTTTAATTACTTTAAAATAAGTGCGACGATGTGCATTTATTTTTCAAATAACAGATATACTCTAATATTAAAACCATGAATTTTAAATTCGGTGTCGAGTGAGTGAGTAAATATTAACGTCGCACTATTCAGCTACTCGAAGGGTTGTGGCGACGTCATTTCAAAAATCGGTCGAGTGACGAGAACGACACCCGAGCTGGATCCTCCTCGAATTCGGTGTCAAAAGAATGGATTTTTTTTTCATGTGCGAACCACGATGCTACGTCACATCAAGTGCTACTATTAATAATTCTATCACAGAATTTTATTGCAGAATTCTTATCACGGAACCGAAACAGATCAGAACAACACATTTTAAGTGACAATTCCAACAATAAAAAAATTTACTCGATAAAAAGTAGTTTAGGAATAAAACATATGCAAAAAAAAAATTCTTTGGAAGTCAAAAATTAATAATTATTTAAATTCACCCTGAATTTCAAAATCCGATGTGAAGACTCATAAACGTGTCACACATAGTTACGATTATATATAACACGAGTGCTGTACGTACAGATTCGAATTTGAATAGAATTAGAACAAAAGACAATATTTAGATTAATTAATTTCAAACAATATTAAGAACATTAAGAATTGTTGAGTTCTTAACGTTGTAAAATACTCGCTTTATTAAACGTAATCGAAACAAACAAATCTTTTGCCATACATTTTATGGGAACAAATAACATCGAGTGACCGCCGCGGCAGACTAATGGTCAAGTTCGAGGACTCGTGGTGGGCGTGTTGCGGGTTCGAGCCTCATACCAATCGAGACCCGCCGTGCAATAAAGTTACCAGTATTACCTCAAATCTCAAAGGACCTGTCAATATACAAAAAAAACCAGTCTTTTTCCAAAAATTGTTTATTGATATCACACCTACAGGCAACTTGAGTATTATTTTCATTTGGAATCACGACGACGCAAGCGAAGAGGACTACACTTAACAAGTTCTACCCTATTCTTCGAATGCCCACAACACGTCAAAGTAAAGGCGTTGAGCTCGACAGATTTCCCGAACATTGGATTTTTCTTTTGTTGAATTGAAATCCGCTAAGAACGGTTATTTTGGGGAACAACTCTTCAACGAGATTATAGGGGGTACTGATAATAAAAAGTACGTTTTTGCTCTATTAGATGTAGACTTGAAGTTTGGCTTGCATGTTTATTTTACAGAGTAGAGATCCACCGCGAAAATTGGTTTTGCGGAAATCCATTTCGGTTATAGGGTTACGAAAGTACAAAAACATCATTCTATACTTCAATTTTAGAGATTATTAGGAAATATAAATGAGAAGTTCTTTCTTTCTCTTTTTTTTTTTTTTTACCCAAGAGGCGAGAGTTACAGGCATAATTTTTTTTCCAATACAATCGAATTCTTAAGCAACATGAAATACCCAGCAAAGCGGGTGTCTAACGGCTAGTATTAAATTTATAGTTTAACTAGCTGTTACCCGCCCGCTTCGCTGGGTATTACATGATGTTTTATAAATTTTTACTGCTTATATATATGTATAAATTATTGATATCTAAGTCCTAGCATTAAGAATTCGATTGTATTGAAAAATATACTTATACCTTTAACTGTCGCAAAAAAAAAAGGGGACAGAACTCATCTAATTTGTATTTTCTAAAAATCTCTAAAATTGAAGTATAGAATGATGTTTGCTCTTTCGTAACCAATAAACCAAGTGGATTCCCGCAAAACCAAATTTCGGTGGATCTCTACTCCGTAAATTGAACATGCAAGCCAAATTTCAAGTCTAAATCTAACAGAAGAAAACAAAAGTCTTACCATCAATATCCCCGTAATCCCGTTGAGAGCCGTTTTCCAAAATAACCGCTCTTAGCGGATTTCAATTCAACAAAAGAAAAATGCTAACCAAATTTCATTATTATAGTCCTTGTAGCTCGAAAAAAGGAATTTTTTTTGTCAATACGTCCCAGTAAACCCCTGCACGCCCCCCAGAACTTGATTCGCTTAAAATTTATTCTTAGTGGATCTCTATTCAACAAAAGAAACATGCTTAACAAATTTCAAGTATATGGGTCTAACAATTAAAAATAGGAATATTTTTCTGTAACTCCTCTTGACCCCTCGCAACCATCCTTAGGGGTCAATTTTCGTTTTACTCTTTGTTAGAGGAATTATATTCCATGAAAGGAACATGCTTACCAATTTTCAAGCAGGATGATCAAATAGTTTAAAAATGGAAATATTTATCGATTACGCTTCTTAATCTCCCAAATTAAACTTGGTAATTGATATTCGCAAAACCCATTTTGTAGCGGTTCTCTACGAAAGGAATCTGCTTATCAAATTTCAAGACTGTACGTCTAATAGTTTAAAAATGGGGATAATTATCTATAACGCCACTTGAGCCCCCACAACGCCACTTTAGTGTCTGTTTTCACAAAACCCATTTTGTAGGGGAATTGCACTCTATGAAAGGAATCTCCTTAGCAAAATTTGTGCGTCCAATAAATTAAAAATGCAAAAAAATTTATCAATAACGCCTCTTGAACCCCCGCAACGCCACCTAGGGGTCTATTTACACAAAACACATTTCGTAGTGTATCTCTATTTTTTGAGAGGAATCTGCTCACCAAATTTCACGACTGTGCGTCTAATAGTTTAAAAATAGAAATAATTACTTATATCTGCCCTTAACCCCCCCCCCCGCAACACCCCTTGGTGTTCAATTTTCCCCAAACCCGTTTTGTAACGGATATGTACTCCATGAAAGAAACATTCCTACCAATTTTCAAGCAGGTAGGTCAAGTAGTTTAAAAACGAAAATATTTATCTATTACGCCACTTAATCCCCCGCAACGCCACTTAGAGGTCTGTTTTCACAAAACCTTCTTATAGCTGATCTCTACTCTATGAAAGAAATCTATTTATCAAATATAAAGACTGTGCGTCTAATAGTTTAAAAATGGAAATAATTATCTATAACGCCCCTTAAGTCCCGCAACGCAACTTGGGGGCAATTTTTACGAAACCCATTTTATAGAGTATCTCTACCCTATGAGAGGAATCTGCTTACTAAGTTTCAAGACTGTACGTCTAATAGTTAAAAAATCGGAATTTATAACGCCCCTTAAACCCCCCACCCCCGCAATACCCCTTGGGGGTCAATTTTTTAAAAACCCATTTTGTAGCGGATATTTACTCCATGAAAGAAACTTACCTACCAATTTTCAAGCAGGTTATTCAAGCAGGTTATTTCAAGCAGGCAGCATTTAGAGTTATCCTCAGGATTGTTTTTTTTTTAATCAATTCATTCTTATTAAACTAATTCGGATTCTTGCTATTCCTAATGCATAGCTTTTAAACAGAGAAAAAGTTTGATTTGTTATTCTTTAAACTAAGATTCTGTGAACTATCGTTTGGCCTACGGTATCTAATGTACTTAAAAATATTGAATTTTTTACTTCTTATTTTCATACAACGGGGAAAATTAGTGGTAAGGGAAAAAGAGCCCCATTTTTTCCGATATTTCTATAAAATGTTATTATTTTATGATATTTCATTTTGAAAGAATCTTTTTACGCAGTTTTTCAATAATATTAAGACACTGTATTTATTATTTATATCCTGTAGACTAGAAACGTTCGCATTTTTCTTTCTGCATCCTGTTTATTATCTAAAGGTAAAAGTAAAATAAAAGTAACTCGCCGTAATGCTAGAAAATTAACTCTGATAATACTATATTTATTATATCGATAAAAAATTTCAAAAACATATTTACGATTCTCTGTAACTCTTAAAGCGCTTCTCTGTATACAAGACAATTATTTCAACAACGTGGAGTTGAACAGCCAACTGGAAATGCTTAAACTTATTTTTGAATATACCTACATAGGTCACATATCATTTTAGAATCAAAGGAGGAGAAGGAAAAAAAGTTTATTAAATTTCTATATATAAAATAAGAAAATTAACAATAGCTGTATAAAAATTGATATCGACAATGGATCTAAATGAAAAGAAATTCTTAAATTTTTTTTTTGTAAACCAAATATTGTTGCATCATTTTACTTTTAATGCTATACTAACTTTTTGAAATTTTTTAAAAATTGGGGGAGGTTGTTTTTTTAAACCAGAGAATTATTATTTTTCCAAATATCTAGAATTTTTTTTATAAATTCGTCAAATATTTGAGCTAGTAAAAAAATATTTCTTATCTATTGCTTTCTATAATGCACGAGTTGATACAAATTCCATTTATCCATGAATACATTAAAACTCACTTCATTCTCACAGACCGAGACTATATCCACAATATAATTTCCTTTTACGGGCATACCAAATCTGACAAGTGGTACAGTTCTTAGTGACCCTCTACACATCTGGAAAAATTAGTCAGAATTTGCGTGAAGTTAATTACTTTAAACTGGCCGTTATTGAAATAACATCTTCAGAATTATAGAAAATGGCATTGTAAAATGTCATTAAAACAAAAGACTATCGAATCAACAATCTCATCCGTTGAAATATCCATAATTTATCGATCATCTTTTTTAACGTCGTTGCACAACACAAGTTATCATAGATGGCAGTCACCTCTCCAAACCTCCACACCGTGCCGATAATCGTAGCATGGGAACGACCGCGCGTCGGCGGAACAAACGGTCCGCTGACCCACCGCTTCCACCCGGCAGTGGGGTTGTCGCGACACGAACTCCGTTCGCGCACGACGCGAGTCGGTGGATTCGGAACGCTCTTCCTAATCCTCTCCTAGCAACGGGAAAAGTTTTGCGTCGGCGGAACGAACGGTCCGCCAACCCGCCGCCGTGACTCGGCGGTGGGTTTGTCGTAACACCAACTCCGCCGGAGCACGACGCGAGGCATCCATTTGGAGTATGTGCGGAATGTGTAATGTACTTTACATATATTTATGGACATACGTTACATTTCATAATTCATAAAACTTTTCCAATATTATGAATATTTAAATGGAATGAAATTTAAAAGATCATCACTCAAAATCACTGAAATGTTAGATTTATGAAAAGCATGAGATTCTAAGAATAGTTCTAAGAAATTTTGAATTGCATGTATTCAGCTTTTTGCTTTTGGTTCTACATATCCATGCGAACAACACTTTTCTCATATGAATAGTATTTTGCGTTTAAAAAAAGTTGTTAAACAACTTCTTTGTAGACTGAACTGAACATTCAGCATGGCGTGTGAAGTAAAAAGTCAAAAATTATACTACTCACATTGTGATATAAAAAAGAAATGTGCAAAAACAAAAGATTCGCATTAAAAGATTTAAATATTTTGAGGGATTACTTATGTTTTAGGTGTGTGTTGTTTATTTTTTTATTTTAATTATTAAGCTTATAAAAAGTACATAATGCAAACTATACGTACACTTTTAATATTTTATTCATGTTGAAAAAATATATTTATATTTTACATTTGTTTTTACGTTAATATAAATATTTTTAAATAATTCATGTAATGAAACTTAATCAGTATTTTTGACCTTAATCCCCTAGTTCTGCTTCTATTGAATTGTTGTATAGTGTCGAATGGGTTTCGAATATTTCCTACTATGTGGCACCATGAATCCTATTGGTAGATTGGTTTGGCACGCCACAGCTGTAAGTTTGAGGACCCTTTCGCTAGAACTTCTCGAGAGCTATTCATTGTACACTTAAGAATCATAAGTGGATGAAACCTGAATTGGTAGATCATGCTCTTGACTTCCAACCACTGCGCTGGGTGGCCTGATAGAACTTGAAAATCTTTAGTTTAGTTGCACGAAACTCCAGGCCAGAAACATGACATCTTCGGCGTGGAAAAGAATTACGTAGCACAACACTTTTTGGACATTTTAAAATTTGAAAAAAAAAAACAAAATCCCTATATATTTAAAATTTTGAAACGTCCCCCCACCTCCACCCCCACACGTACACACACACAAGGTAATAATTATTTCCTAAGAAAATACTAACATAGAGATTATTAAAGTGTTGTCCGCGGACTCCTAGCCGTCCATAGTGTCTGTCTGGGGGTCCACGAAGTCTCTGATTTAATGTAAAATTTTCCATCATTTGCAACCTCTGAAAGGCCTCGTGGAAAATTTGAAAGATGTGCCATACTAGTATAGAATTCCGGATTGCTCCCAATGAAAAATCTCTATTAGAACTTGTATTTTGATCAAGAATATTAAGTTGGGTGGGATGTTCAAATTCTTGGGGGGCCGCGATGTCCCACTGATGCATAAAAGGGGGGGGGGCAATCGAAAGTTTAAGAACCTCTGTAGTTATAGGATAAATTCATATGAATCAAAATATTACCATTTTCCTACATAATTTACATATTTTTCTAACAAATTAATATTTAAACGTACATATACGTTGATAAGCCAAACACTACTTTTCTCTTCTCCTCTTCTCCTTTTTTTCTTTCCAAAGAAGGATTGCTGTATTTATCAATAATACAGAAAAACCCCGACTTACGCGAATTCGGAATGACGCGATTTTCAAATCTCGTCGATTCGTCATTCTTTTTTCGATCCCTGAAACTCAGGCGGAATTAGTGAGTGAGTGAATATTAACGTCCCACTATTCAGCTACTCCAGGACTTTTGACAAAGGATCTCGTAATTTTGAACCATGGTCAACTAACTAGGACGACACTTTAGCTGGCACTCCCTCTCCTAATTTCTACACTAACGGGAGGGAGGGTGTTAGAGCTTCGACAGATATAACATGCATCACCATCTGCACAGCGGGTCTTCCGCGGTACTAGGCCCGAACTCATGACACATAGGCCACGAGTCATTTACCTTGACCACTAGGCTACCCCGGCTACCAGTTGGAATCAGTCTGATGAAATTGGTTATTTGTTGGAAGTTGTCGATTTTGCCAAGAAAATAAATTTAGAAGTGGATAGTGGTGATTGTTAAGAACAGCTTGATTCCCATAATCAGGAGCTGACAATGGATGAGTTCATAGCACGAGCAAGACTTTCAAAAACTTGTCTTTAGACCCAGTTCAATCAGAAGGTCAAATAACAATTAGGAACTCTACTGAAAGTCTCAGTTTAATTGAAAAAGGGTTACAAAAATTTTGGAAAATCAGAGCCCAACAAAGACATAATTGTTTTTTACAAAATAAGGAATAAAAATTTATTATCATGCAACGAAGAAATTTTGTGAGAGAAAGGGCTTTGTATGCTGTATCGTCTACATGCGTATATATTGTTTTTGAGATTGGTTGTTCATTAGGTGGAAAGTATTATATTAGAAAATAACAGGTGTTTTGTCGATTGCTTAAAATTTTTTTGCTTTTCATCCTTAATTTAATCCTTATTAAAACTTAATCCTTATTAAAACCTTTATTAAAGCAATATCTGTGTGAACAGTGCATTATTTATTTTTATATATATAGGAGAAAAGTGACTGACTAATCACGATATCTCCGGAACTATTCAACCTACAGGCTTGAAATTTGGTAGGGATGTTCCTTTCACAGAGTAGAGATCAGCTAAGAACGGATTTTTTACGAAATTTGAACCGCAAGGGGCGTTATAAATAATTGTTTCAATTTTTAAACTACTCGACGTACAATCTTGAAAATGGGTAAGCAGATTCCTTTCATAGAGTAGAGATCCGCTACAAAATGAGTTTGGTGAAAATCGAGCCCCAAGTGGCGTTGGGGGAGATTAAGGGGCGTAATAGATAAATATTTTCGTTTTGAAACTATTTGACCTACCTGCTTGAAAATTAACAGGCATGTTTCTTTCATGAAGTAAATATCCGCTACAAAATTTTTGGGGGAAATTGACCCCAAATGGCGTTGCGGGGGATTAAGGGGCGTAATAGATAAATATTTTCGTTTTGAAACTACTTGACCTACCTGCTTAAAATTGGTAGGCATGTTTCTTTCATGAAGTACATATCCGTTACAAAATTTTTGGGGGAAAAATTGACCCCAAGGGGTGTTACGGAGGATTAAGGGGGGACATAAACAATTATTCCGATTTTTTAACTATTAGACGCACTGTCTTGAAATTTGGTAAGCAGATTCCTCTCATAGGATAGAGATACGTTACAAAATGCGTTTCGTGAAAATGGACCCCCAAGTGGCGTTACGGGGCTTAAGGGGCGTTATAGATAATTATTTCCAGTTTCAAACTACTGGACGTACAATCTTGAAATATGATATTCAGAATCCTTTCATGGATTAAAGATCCACTATGTAATGCGTTTTGTGAAAATTGACCCCAGGGTGGTGCTGCGGGAGCTCAAAGGGCGTTATAGATAATTTTTTCTATTTTTAATTTATTAGATGCACAACCTTCAAATTTGATAAGCAAATTCCTTTCATAGAGTACAGTTCCCCTGCAAAATGGGTTTTGTGAAAACAGACCCCTAAGTGACGTTGCGGGGCACAAGGGGCGTTATAGACAATTATTCCCAGTTTTAAACTATGAGACGTACAGTCTTGAAATTTGGTAAGCATATTCCTTTCGTAGTGTAGAGAATCGCTACAAAATGGGTTTCGCGAATATCAACCACTAAGTTTCATTTCGGGAGATTAAGTGGCGTAATCGATAAATATTTCCGTTTTTAAACTATTAGGTCTACCTCCTTGAAAATTGGTAGGAATGTTCCTTTCATGGAATAAAGTTCTTCTAACAAAGAGTAAAACGAAAATCGACCCCCAAGGAGGGTTGCGAGGGGTCAAGAGGAGTTATAGAAAAAATTTGAATTGTTAGAATTGTTTTCGAATTGTTAGACCCACATACTCGAAATTTGTTAAGCATGTTTCTTTGGTTGAATAGGAATCAACTAAAAATGTATTTTACAGAAATCAACTTCTGGGGAGAGCAGGGGGTTACTGGGGCGTACTGACAAAAAAAATTCCTTCTTTCGAAATACAAAGACTATAATAATGAAATTTGGTTCACATTTTTTTTTTTTTTTTTTTTTTGTTGAATTGAAATCCGCCAAGAACGGTTATTTTGGAAAACGACTCTCAACGGGATTACGGGGATATTGATAGTAAAAATTTCGTTTTTCCCCCGTTAGATTTGGCTTGCATGTTTATTTTACAAAGTAGAGATCCACCGAAAATTGGTTTTGCGGGCATCCACTTCACTGTAGTGTTACGAAAATGCAAACATCATTCTATACTTCAATTTCAGAGATTTTTAGAAAATACAAATTAGATAAGTTCTGCCCTTTTTTTTTTTTTTTTTATCAAGAGGCGACAGTTACAGGTATAAGTAAGTTTTTCATTACAATCGAACTCTTAATGATAGGATTTAGATATTAATAGTTGATATATATAACATCATGAAATATCCAGCGAAGCGGGTGGGTAACGGCTAGTTAAAATATAAAATTAAATAATTTTAGGGTGGAGATAGTAATATTTACATTAAAAACTTGTAAAAGTATATTATTCCATGTGAAAAAAGCTCTGCTTTCCAAGCGAAAGCTACTTTAAATAGTTCGAAAGTTCTCCAAATCTGTAGGAGGATAAATAGTGCCAGATATTAAAGAGACAATTAAGTAGCTGAATATGAAAAAAAAAAATAAACCAGAAACATTAAGTGGCAGTAAAAAAAAAATTCTTGACTGCATCGAGCTTCCCTAATGAATGTGTTGATGATAAATTTATAGGAAACAGCCCTGTTTATAAAAAGTGTTATCAAAAAGCATTAATTGGGAAGGGGGGGGGGAGAAACGATGGGTTGTGATAATTGACGGCAGTGAGAAATGAATAGATTGCATATGGCTGTGAAATAAATTTCCATCTGAGAAAGAATAGATGAAATAAATTGTGCTTTGGATGGGAATGGAGTCAGTTTGGATGGGAATGGAGTTTTGAAACAGATTTGAAGAACCCTGGGGGGGGGGGGTATTTAAGTTTTGCTATTAGACTCAATAATTATGTGTTTAATTTAAACATTGCATTACTTGTTAACATAGTACATATGCTCTCATTTTTTTACCTAAAGATCTCGCTGTAAGCAGTTTTGCGATCTTTATTTTTTCTGAAACATTTGGCATTCATTTGTTCATTTCAAATATAACGCATAAGAAAAGGAAGACAATTCTGTAAAGTATAGCGACATAGAAATTTTTTTCATTATTATTGGAACCCTTTTCCTTCCAGACACTATCTTGTATCTAAGTTTATAATTTTGTATGTAAGCGACTTTATTTGCACCGAATAAAATCCATACTGTTAACCGCATCGCTTCAAAATTTTTTAGAAACCTTAGCTGTTGTTTCGAAGGAGATATAAATTCAGTATTGAATATTACCGTCGCACTTTTCGAAATTTTGAACTATGGTCAAGTGACGAGGACAGCACCTTATCTGGCATCTCCCCCCTCTCCAAACGTGTTTGTTCATGTAAAGTATCTGATAAGATATTTATTTGTTTTGATTATTTGGTATAAAGTGAAATACTTTTTTAAATTTTTAATTTAATTTTTTTGCTTAATTTAAATATTGCTTATTCTAAAAACTTTTTCACGTGTTTTTTGTTCTAATTCTTTTTCGCATTTAAATAGAATTAGAATTTAATCTGTATCCACAGTATACATGTTATATATTAAACTTGAAATGTTGAATGTTAAATTCAACGAATTTAAATAAATATTATTATACCCCCCCCCCAAATAATGCTTTTTAAAAAATTTATATATATAAGTGTTATTTGAATGGTGGTTCGGTCTGTCTCGAAAGGTATTCTATAAGTTCAATTCAAGTTATAAGAATTCAATACATTTCAATTATTAATAGTGATAACTGGTGTAAAATGGTTCATGGTAATCGTGGTTCGACATTTCTTCCGACAATCTCGAAAATATTTTCAGTTAATAATCAACACATCTTTCCAGCAACTCTCAATTTTAGGGGTAGTGCCATCTCAGGTGTCGTCCTCGTCACTTGACCATGACTCAAATTACTAGGTCCGTCGCCGAAAACCCTCCTGTACCTGAATAGTGAGACCTTAATATTCACTCACTCACTACTGAACTTAAAATTTAGTGTTGAATGTTAACGTCGCACTATTCATAATTTAGAACCATGGTCATGTGACGAGGACGACACCTGAGTTGGCACCCCTCTCTCCTACGTTCTGTATAATAGTGTTTCAACCTTCAGATTTATCAATCATTGTTTTATTACAAAATATGCAGTCACTTATGTTAATATAATCACTGTTGTTAAAGCAATTTCATATAACTAAGATGAATTGCTCTAGTTTTTGTAAAAAATAAACTTCTCTTATCCTGAAGGTCATTTCAAAAATGAATAACACAGCAACACATCAGAATAGAAAAATTGAAAATTTGTTCATAAATTTTTATTACAAAGGGGACCCGTTTATGTTGTTTTTTGTAAATTTTTACCAATACCCCCCCCCCCCCACACACAGACATTTTAGTAATAATAATTCCTTTTTATCTTTTTAATTTTAGCATATTTTTCTTAAAATGTACGAAACAAATCTAAATAACACAAAAAAATCTCCAAATGTTTTCTTTTTTTTTTTGAAAAAAAAGTTGTCGCAAATCGTCCGATACCTTAAGTTCCTCCCTCTTAAAGTGCCCTGCTTGTGATTGAATATGGACTCCATTCTTATGGAAATCCTTGTTAGTTAAAATCCGTCGCTGTTCCCAAAACAAATGTATACCAAATTGCTTCAAATCAGTCTCAAGATCTATCCGTGAGTTGACCCTTGATATATCGAAAATTTGTCTTGTGCCTATCTCACAGTAGGCAATGTAGTCCTCAATTGGCGAATTCCTCTGTATAACATTTTCCTGTCGCGAGGCAACTTCTAACCGAGGGTGGAAATAAATGGGTCGTACGGTCGAAACTCTGAGGTCACTGTTAAAGTTTGAGACACCGAATAATCAGACATTATTATAAAATCAACAACTTTCGTTATTGTATCAATTTACAACCCAGAACTGCCATAAGCCGAGGAACTGATCAAATTAATCGCTGTCCTAAATTATTAAGACAAATCCTTCAGATCGTCAGCAATAAGCGATTTATTTAACAGCACTAGTCAGGTTTGACCGGTTTTACTTGATGAATCGCACTAAGTAAATATGTGAAGTCCTCAGGGTTGAAAAAGATTCTCACGGGGAGCATTGGGGAGTGAATCGCGTAAATTTTAACAGGCAGATAAGAGATTTATTTAACTGGGACGTCTGTGACAAGAAAAACTGAACTTTTTTTACGCCAAATTTAAATGGCTCTCAGTTACTTAAATTAAAAGAAACGGAAGTAAAATTTTGAATTTGAGTTATCCGTATATATATATAACTGTTAATAAAAAAAATTCCATTTAAATTACAAATAAATCTGTATGAGCACTGAATAATCAATATTATTTTATTTTCGAGACATCTTCTTACCTATAGATACACTTTGCATAAAATCAACTGAATATATAGCAGTAAAATTTTACAGAGCTTTTACAAACATAACCATCCATAAAATGAATTAAAAAAAATAAATTTATAAAAATTTTAAAAGTTTTTAAATATAGTGATTTAAATTTCCTTTAAATTTTATGCTGAAAATTTGCTATATCTAAAATTTGTGCATGTTTATTTGAAAAAAAAATGCATCCACTTTATTGAAAATTTCAGGATCTTATAATATGCAAAATATCAGCAGTATAGATAAAATAGATTTTGAGAAAAGTGTACCGGACTCATTAAAAATACATTTTGAGAAAATTACAAATAAAGATATTTTCATTTCAGTTTTGTAATACAATATTTTTTTAATACAATATAAAGTCATACCATAATTAATTGGATTATTTTGCATCATTTCTCAGTTTTTAAGTTGTAAGTTTAAAATTCTAGATTATTTAGAAGTCATTTAATCACTCTTTCCCTACTTCATCAACATGCGCTATCAATGATTCACACCTTCTTCCATTTAAAATACCAAAGCTTTATATCTGTAAGTTTAGTATTTTTACTTCACTTTGAATATCATCATTACAGGATATTACAGAATTCCTTATACATATTTTTATTGATATAAAAATACACAAAGAAAATGTCTTTGACGAATTTAAAAAGTTAATTTGATGTATAAATTAAATGGAACTCTGTTTTTAAAAACAATAATAAAAGAATCTGTTTTTGTACTCATACATATATGTATTTATTTATTTTAAAGCAAAACGAACAGTTATAAACATATAGTTATTCATGACCATTTAAATGTTAATTAACATTTAGGAAAAACGAAATGTCTATTTTACAAGCTGTGTATTTAAAATTTAGAATAATCCTTAAGATCCACTTCGTACTATATCCATTTGATTTATAATTTAAGAACTACCTGATTATTTATAAATCCAAAACTAAACATAATTAAGATTTCAAAAAACAAAGTTTTATTTTTATATTTTGTAACTAATCATAAGAGAGTAAACTTTCCGTAAATTGTATTGCAAACTTAATAATATTAATAATATTGTAAACTTAAAATAATATTGTAAACTTCCCGTACTCTTTGCACAAAAAATTACAATTTTCAATAAATTTGAACATTATAATACAGAAAAGTTAGTTTTTTAAAAAACATAAATATTATACAAAACGGATTTTGAAGAAAGTGTACTTGAATCATAGCTACATCACATTTGCTTATAATTTTAAAATTAAATTTTCTAGCATTCTACTTATCAAATTCTCATAAATAATGTATCTAGGGATGCAGCAAAGTCTCCACTATTTTTTAAAAGTAAAATAAAAAATGCAAAAAATTAAAATCTAACTTCTATAGCAGCCTTTGGTCACCAATCAATTCTAACTCCAGTAATGAGCAAATTTAATTTTTAAGTACAAACTTAACTTTTATTAAAATTGGTTAACTTTAAATAAGCATTAAGAACTGGTTAAAATATAACAAAACGGCTTGACGAATAAATTAAAACAGCGAGCACATTAGACCGGTAGCTGCCAAGCTGCTTGATTTTCTTTGGTGGAAGAATTATAGTGCATTGAAATCTCACACAACTGCCATACCGGATCGTAGTCAAGGTCTGCACTGGATTAGTCCGGGGTAGAGCTGTACTGAATCCTCGATCTCCATGAATCAACTGAAATGACACTTTTGTGTTTCCTTTAATTAAAAGAGTAAAAAATTTATTGTTATGGGAAATTATTTCAAAAGGAACGTCCCATGGCTGCTGAAGTGGCCTTCTGACACAACCTTGTCTAACAAAAACGTATGTGAGAAGATTTTTGTGGATAAAACATTACTTCTTGAGTGTCTAGTAACTAAAATGGGCTGTAGATTCCGCATGTATATATATAATTTCGTAAATTTCATAAAAAAAATCTTAAACAGGCATCTGGAAATCTCTGGTATTAGACTTTAAAAATTCACCAAGTAAACGAAGAGTATTTCCAAATACAAGTTCTGCTGCAGAACACTTTAGATCCTCTTTGAGGCTACATTGAATCTCAATCAAAGCTGCTGGTAGAGCCTATGCCCATTTTTCCGTTGCTAGACACTTTATAGAACTCTTTAGATGACGATGCCACCGTTCGATCATACCATTAGATGCCGGGTGATATGCCGTAGTTCTTTTCAATACCTAAAAGTTAATAGATCACTCTCAAAATTTCTGCCTCTGTCCGTAACGATGGTCTCCGGGACGCGCCATAACGTAAAATCCAAACAGAAAAAAGTTTCTGTTACTTTTTCAGCTGTTTGGTTAGTCATCGGGAAGGCCTCAGGCAATCTGGTGTATCTTTCAATACAAGTTAAGCAAAAAGTGTAGCCTTTTGAGGGAGGTAAGTGTTCGACGATATCAATATGTATGAAACGAAATATATATATATATATCTTGTGGCAAGTCATAATCGCCTACCGGAACTTGAATATGTCATTGGACCTCAAAACCGCAGTTCTCAAGAAAACGTAATTGCGTTTCAAGCACAGTTTTTCAAGAGCGTTATCGGAGACGTCCCCGACGAATTGTTCGACTTAACAGGGGTTTACTGTGCTTCACTGACACAAATCGTAAATAAAATTATTTAGGATAGTGTTTAATCGGAGTCTTCATAACATAAACATAACTAGAAATTATAGGTGAGTTAATATCAAAATATTTAAGTGCAGCTACTAATTGTTTTACATCTCTAACAATAATAGCGCCTTAGTGCAGAGTTTGTCAAGGGAAAACTCATGGGTAGCAAAATTATACCAAGCGCTCCTGCAGAAAGCGAGATCGAAAAACTTCTTTCGGTCGAGGGCTGAGCCCTCTCGAAGAAAATGCATTACACAAAAAGTAAAAGGATTTCCGATGCTTACGGATGGATGTCTTGTTTTATGTTAATTTTCAGAAGAAATATTTGCGTAATTTCGTTAAATTCATGTGCTACCCTAATTTTTTCAAACACAGTGTATTAATTTATATAATATCTTGATTTAAAACTATTTAGGTCATAAATAAAATATACACAATATGGTAAGTGTCCCTATTCTAAAGCAATTATGGCTCATAAATTAAAAAGATTAGAAACAGAATTATACAGAAATTAGAATGAGAGAGACAGAAATTAAAAATTAGGACCATTATTTAAGGCTCGTTAGATCAGAATACAGAATGATTCTTAAAGAAAAAACCTGACAATAGAGCTGAAATAGCTTAAAAAGGAATTCATAAAAATTACAATAAAAGAGAAATTAGGGCAACAATTTTGTTTATGTATGTCAAGTAGTATAAAACTGTCAAGAAAAGTGGACCAAGCAAGAGAAAAATAAGAAATAATTCTTGGCGGTGAAACGGTAATAGGTAAATGAATAAAGCAGAAGAATATACAGAATGCGGATGGCAACAAGCCAAAAAATGGGATAAATACCCAATAAAAAAATAGAAACTGTCAATTAAATAAAAAAAAGTCCAAAAGAAGATAAAATAGGATAAAATATTCTGAAAGCTAAGACACACATTAAAAACAATAGACCCTCAAAATTGGATATTGATCGAATTTTACAGAAAGGCTTCAATAAACGCACTAAACATTCGATTTCCAAAGAACAACTAGTGAGTGAATGAAGAAAAAAGTTTGTACACTATTCTGCTACTCGAGAGCTTTTGGCGATAGACCTCGTAATTTTAAACCATAATCAAGTGACGAGAATGACACCTGAGTCGGCAGATTCCTCTCCTAACTTCCACACCAATGGGAGGACGATTGAGCCTCGATATGTTTAACGTGCATCAGCCCCCTCTGCACGGCGGGTCTTCAGCGGTACTAGGCTCGAACTCATGACACGCCGGTCACGAATCCGTTACTTTGACCACTAGGCTACCACTGCGGAAAATGGCAAATAGAATGAAAACTAGAGGGAGAATCACACCCAAGACTTAATCGGAGATTCCAAACCTTCACTAGAGCCGGCTCCACAGCGACGCACACCCAGTCAACTAATGCAAGGATCAGTGTCCCCCTAGCCGAATTTCTGCACGTAAACGGGGCTCATACCAATCGAAGAGATCAGAACGTACATGATCCCCGGTATGGATCCATACAGTGGACTCTGGAACTGTGCCATCAGCACCCTGGTACAGCGTTCGTCAGGGGACCACCTCCCGGGTAGCGATTTGTACCAAGAGCTCCGGCTGAAAGCGAAAAGCTCTTTTCGGTCAAGGGATAGGCTCTCTAAGGTGAATTTTTCACACAGCAAGTAAAAGAATTTCGGTGATATGAAAAAATATTAGGTTGGTGAAAAGAAATTCATTTTATTTTTCGGTAGCTGGCTGTAGTGATCGATATCTGGTTAAGTATCGATAAGGCAATTTTAAATTTATGCTCGTTGTAAATGTGACTTTTTTGCACTAAAAAATCATTTTGCTATGTTTTTTTGTTCCATCCACCTGCGAGTTACAGGTTATTAAACTGTAAATTTCTTTTTGTTAAACTTTCATGCTTTTCTTTGATGAAGGTGACAATGCAAGCCAGGCGGCTGAAATTGTGAGTGGTGTTCATGGTCCTGATGCTGTAGCAGCCAATTAAGTGCAATTTTGGTTTCATTGATTCCGTTCAGGTATGCCTGTTATCGAAATTGTCGATAACACCACAGAAATAATCGAAGCTGACCGGCAAGTTAGTAGTCGTAGCATCTACCAGGAGCTGAAGATAGAACAGTTTTAAAACATTTGCTCAAACCTGGATTCAAAAAGTAGCTTGATGTTTAGGTGCCACACCAATTGTCAATAAACATGATAGATTAAATTTCTGGCTGCAAGACCCAAACCAAACGGAATAAAATAGACATATTTCTTAAACGGATAGTGAAGAGGGTTGAGAAATGTGTCAAACTACAACGTTGTCCGAAAACGATTGTGGTCAAAGCGCTGTGAAGCAGCTCAAACGATGGCCAAACATGGAAGTTTCTACTATGCATTTGGTGGATCTGGAAAGGAATAAATCATTATGAGTTCTTTCCATATAGACAAAGATTAAATTCGGATTCCTATTTCTAACAATTGAACCGTTTGATGCTAATATTTTTGCCAGAATAGGCAAAAAGGAGAGGGACTGTGTTCCATCAAGACAACTCCAGGTCATACACATCCATAGAAATCGCCAGAAACTCCAGGAGCTTTATTGGAAAGTTTTGATCAATTCACCATGTAGTCCAGACCTGGACCAAGCGATCGCCAAGTTTTACTTGCATTAGAAAACTTCCTTGATGATAAAAAATTGGCATCAAGAGAAGATTAACAATCGATTTTCAGAGTTTTTCACCAATACAATACAACGCACACAACACACAATACAACGCACACAACACAGGCAATACAACGCACACAACACAGGCAATACAACACACAACACAGGCAATACAACACACAACACAGGCAATACATCACACAACACAGGCAATACATCACACAACACAGACAACACAGCACAGACAATACAACACACTACACAAACAATACAACACAGACAATACAGCACACAGCACAACGTGTAAAGGACAACACAACATAAAGACAACACAACATGTAAAGGACAACACAACATGTAAATGACAACACAACATGTAAAAGACAACACAACATGTAAAGGACAACACAACATGTAAAGGACAACACAACATGTAAAGGACAACACAACATGTAAAAGGACAACACAACATGTAAAGGACA
>BMAO01037509.1:0-25852 GCA_019973975.1 Trichonephila clavata | reverse complement strand
CAAAATTTGACTTTACGAAAGAACATTATTTTCAAAAACAGAAAGACTTCATAAATAAAAAAATGTCATACAACCTATATACTTTTCTAATATACTACAACATAAAATTATTAAATTTTTAAAATATTTTAAGAAATAAGGATTTCGAAAAAGTACACACCAAAAGGAACTTTCGTATACATGGTGTTCATTAGGTACATGTATCTTTATTTTATAACATATAACACCACAAAACATGCTGTTTTAGTTACAAAAATTGTACGTTTATTTAAATGCAATAAATATTTTTATACTACCTTGTTCAGATTTTTTAAAAAAATTTGAATTATGACTTTTTGAAATTTTTGATAAAAATGTCATTTTTTTTTTACAAATTCAACAATAAAGTAAAAATACAAACATTTCAGGAAGGAAATTAGAAGCATTAAATGCATTATCATGATACAAAAGTTCATACCAAGTTTCAAAAAAATATAATAAATAGATTTTTCTACACATGTACCTAAAAACTGAAAAAACACGTTTTGAGAAAAATGGAAAAACTAAATAAAATGGTACACTTACCTAAAATTTGACTTTTAGAACATTCCAGCACTGTACTCATCTTGCATAGACTCTTCTAAGGCATCCTTCTTCTTTTAATTTGCCTTTTAGTTGTCCTGGCTTCTTTGTAGCTTTTTGGATATCATCTCGGCTTCACAATTCGACGTAGTCAATTTTACGAAGGCCTTCACAAGTATTGATACCTGGATTTATTTGCAGTGCTTTTAATACTTCTGTTCTTGCGTATGCACCTTCATTGAAACATATAACTGCGTCCATAACACCATTTGCAAAGTTTTTTTTGCTCACAAATGTGTTTTTTGGCACACGATTCCACACACAGTTATTAAAGCTTTCGTTGGGGTTTTGAGTTCGGCCATGCAGACATTTTAATAAAGTTCTTTCGCAGTTAAATCTCTAAATATTTTTTAATTTTAAGAAGAACTGCTTCTGGGAGGGAATGTTGTGGGTGTACTTTTCACCAGATACAAGGCTTTTGTTGTACCCGCACCAACTTTCTTCTCCCATAGGGCACAAACCATGTTGTGGATTTGATCTGTCGACAGTTTATGGAAATATTATTGCCCAGATGGATTTGGACATATCTGCGACTGATTTCCCAACATTTCTTCTTATGGCTAGGCCATAGTATTTTTGCAGCAAAAAGAATTTCTGCATCTGTCAGCCTTCCTCGTCCAGATATTGCTTTATTGTCTGACAGCTTGGTGGATTTTAAACTGTTCTTTAGAGCTCTCAGTCTTGATTCCCATCCTTTTTTGGACGTGGCCGATGCACTCCAATTTTTCAATCGGAACATCATCACCGTATATATGTTGGACTCTTGAACCCCTAAGAACCCCTTTCGAATCTCCATCTCCAAGGTTACTGAACTAACCGAACATCGTAATTTGGTACTGAGCGATTGAAAATCCGCAATGCTCCTTCACTCTCATTCCCGCACTAAATCCATGATAGTTTGCCTGGCAATTATCACAGGTTTTGTTTTTGTTCTTACATTCAAAACAATACTTTGATAGGCACTCAAAATCAACAACTTTTCCGTTATCGAGAGAAGTTGCCGTTACAACGCCATTTTTTGACGTGTGTCCTCTTTTTTGCCAGGTCCCATCAAGAGCAATTGCTACGTCCTTATTGTTTTCGTTTGCAATAACAGCTTCATTAACGCTGCTAACCATTGAACGTGATGAAGCAGTTTCCAACGCATTAAAAATTGGCGTATACAGTCTTTTTCAAATTTAGCTGGAGGAGAAGGCAAGTTCATCAGCGCACAAAATGTCTGAGCTGCACTTTTTCCAATTCCAATGCATCTCATACCATAAACAAACCTCAATTTACTTCATATCCTGCTGGCACAGAATTTGAAGTCATTGAGCCATGACTAGAGCCACAATACTTGCAAGTTGCTGATATACTGCTAGCAAGTCCTCTGCGACTACTTTTATTTTCAGCAACATCAAAGCAGAAAGATCTATCACAATATCTGCATTTTGCAATATTGTTGAAAATATCATTAAGCATATTTAAGTCAATAATAACAAACCTGCTTTGAGATTCAGCTGAAAAGTTATCTTCATAGTCAAAATATCCTTTACTCTTCTCAATCTTTTTTTTGGAAGAGCTGACATCACATTTTTCACTCGCTACACATACTGAAGTTTTTTTACGAATTAGACGACGTTTCTGATGTCCAAATGTCTTTGCTCGAGCATTGGAAGTATTTAAATACTTACAAATCACAAAAAAACAGAAAGTAAACAACAAAAAATTAATTTAGCAGTGAAAATATGAAGTTTGTAACTCACGTGTTTGTATCTCAAGCACAAGAAACAACATTCTTTAAATTTCGCACAGCTTGTGTTATAAACAAGATTGAGTTGAGTAGTTTTATTCCTTCTCAAACCACAAGAATAAAATAAATATATCCAGATCAAGTGATATTAAAATACCAATCTACAATCTACATAAAAGCATGTTTCGGTTACTGAAAGATGGGCGTGGCAGTTGATGTACGATAACGTAAACAACAGGTGTGGCAGCTATTGTTTACATTTTAAAACCGCAATTACTCAGATATTAAGCTTTAACCTATACATGTTATACATTTTTGGAATCAGCATTAACTCTACTTTTTTTTAAGATAAAAATTGAAAATCGATTTTTTGAAGGTTTATCACGTCTCGGTTCCCTTAAGTAAATCTTCCTGTTTTGCAGAAATTCCAGATAATGCTGTAAAGAGAATGTATTCACGTCTACCTAGATTTCGTATGACAGAAGTTTTTCCATCAGGAGCTGCTATGACATGTTTTGTTTGCTTTAATTGAACTCAACTCTTCACTCTGCTATTGTGAATTGATAAATTAATTGACTCCTAATAATGTGATATAGGTTCTGCATAAACGCCAACCTAGGTTTCGTTTGAACAGAAGTTTTTCCACAGGAGCTTCTATATTTTTTGTTTGCTTTAATTGAAATCAACTCTTCACTCTGCTATTGTAAATTGATTGATTGATTCCTGATAATGTGAGAAAGGGTGCGCATTCCCGTCAACTTAGGTTTCGTTTGAACAGAAGTTTTCCAACAAGAGCTGTTATGAATTTGTTTAAAGAATCAATTCATTTTATCATCTTTTTTATTGTAAACTGATATCATTAAATAAACAGATCCATCAAATAAGTAATTTTATTTTTGTGCGTAATCAAATTTTTGTGCAGTGTTTCAACTTCATTTTCAAGGAAGTCCAGTACTATATCAAATAGATTTCTTTAAAAAAATCAGAACAATACCTTTTGAGAACTTCTGTGTACGATTATAATCTTTGCCTTCTGTTCAAAAAAAAACTGACCAAATAATCCATTATTTACAATGAATTTCTCTAAATGATGTTGACCGCTCTAATAATATATTGGGTGGCATTTGCAAGCTGTTACTTGATTTTTTTTTTTTGATTTTTTTCAATCAAATATTGATGAAAAATAACACAATGTGCATCGATTACATATGATATTGCTTGTTCACATGCATAAGGGTTTCAAATGCATTTTTAAACCCTTATGAGGGTCTGTCATTGCTGAAGCACCATCACTAACTGCTGACAAAATGTTATGATTATGAGTTTATTTCTCTTATATAGAAAAAGTATATTCAAGGCATTGAACATTAAGTCTACCTTTGTACTTACTGGCTTGCAAATTTTTAGCAAGTAATCTCTTGAATTTTTTTCTTCTTTTATGAATCAATCTTATGGCATGAGTATTATTTAGTAGAGTTAATTCATCGAGCTAAAAAAATTTGCAAAGTTTTTAATTTGTGATATGAACATATTACATTAATTTTTATTTTCCTTGAATTATTATCCAGATATACTTTTTTGTGATTAAAAAAGAAATTTTATATGAGTCACGTAGTCCATAATCTTCTCGTTTAGAAGACGATACAAAAACAATTTGATACGTAAATATTTCTTTTCCAGTCCTTGAAACTAGAAAAAATCTTTGTAATTTTCATTAGCATTTATTCAATGGCTCATGTAGCCAAAAAAACTGCGCGTTTGATTTTTTTTTTTTTTTTTTTTTTTTTTTTTTTTTTTGCAAATTAAATACATATTTGGTAATGATTGGTCTGAAGAATTGGATTTAAATTCATATTTAAAACACTCAATATTGCACGGCCGACAATTTTTCTTAATTTCGGGTATTTAAAATACAAAATTTAATAAATAAAGTGAAATTGTCAAAAATAAACTCACTTTTCAAAAGTTTTATAGTTAGTTATAAAAATAATGACTGTAATAAACTTTATCATTTTTTCATTTACAGACATGGATTACATTTGTTAAGGAATAGTACCTAAAACTGAAACTAATCAGAATTATTAAGATTTCTTAAAAAAGACGGTATGTCCAATGAAAATATACTGGAGGCTTATTACTAAATACTGGGAAGTGATATTTTTTTCCTATTGGGCCAACTGTATCGATATAGCCAAGCTGAATCCATCAGTGAAAGACCATTTGTTGAGCTATAAACTGTGGAGGCTGGTCACTAATTGGAAATCCTCTCGCTAACTGGTAAAGTCAAGATCACCAAAGGAGTAAAGATAGTTTTGGTGTGGACATCACCGGTATTTCTCGTTTATCGCTCCGGTCAATGGAAATGATCTTTTTTTTTCTTGCCCTACTTTAGATGATGTCCTTTCCTTCTGAATTTTTTTAGATTCTCCCGACTACTGGAGGAATTTCCTTTATTTATTGGATTGCTAGGCATACGAAGGTGGATAGAGTGAGCGTAAATAAAAAAAACCTCTCAGTATGAGCTTTAGTATAATCTACTTTGGAATATTATTGTTCTTAGGCCATGAAACTCACAACTAGACTTCTTTGTTGGTAAGCGCATTCTTGGAAAGGCACGATGTTGCTATCAGGAAAGTCATGATCAATTATTGTGATAATTTTTTTTAATTCAAATTTCTCTCATCATGGTTTTACTTTTATTGGTATCTAGATAACATCATAAAGTGCCTATTCGTAAAAAGTATTATTTTATGAATAAGCACAAATATTATACATAGCAATATAGTATTCTCGAAAAGTATTTTATTTTATTAATTTTCTAAAGTGGGTCGGTATAGCGTAGCCATTCTTCTCTGTTCTCATAACGCCCACATTTGGCCTCTGCTCCATTACCTTTCCTTTTGAAAGGCTTTGACATTTATTTTGGGTGATATCGCCTAAATTGGGATCCAAATATCTGTATCTAATTATCTAAGAGCGTTTACTTGTAGCGAATGAAATAAACAATACAGAGTGGGAATTATATGTATGCTGTTTCTCAAATGATTACTTTTGCATGTATTTAGTGGTTTTAAATGCCTCATCTTTTTTAAATATTATCAAAATATAGGGAAACTCTGTCTATAGGTGTCTGGAATAACATTTGGAAACTTTTTCAATTGTTGTTATTAAACTGAACATCTTAGAATTATGGTATGAGTCAGATGCATGTCAAACTATAATTCTTTCTCAATAAAAAATTACAACGGATTAGTAGTCAAGTAATAGGTTCCAATAACTTATTACTTTTAGAAGAGACTTACATTACCGTAATATATCTGAAATTATTTTAGATAATTTATGTCACTATCCTATTAATTTCAGAAAATATTCCTTGCACCCGCAACATTTCTAACATACTACTGTACACAGAAGGAAGTAAAGTACATAAATGTCTTTTAAGATATTGTTTCCCCTTTGTGAGATATGCAAATTATAAAGTATCAACTATATCACTGCCAGTGATATCAGCAAATTTGTGACTTACCACACCAATAAGCACACTTTAAGGGGATCTCCTAAGGAGCGTAACTTTGATTACAAATAACATGTTTAGGTATAATGTATCGTTCTGAAGTTTAGAATGTATTTGAGAAGAAAACGGCAGTAATTTGAATAGATGGATGCCTTTGAAAAGGGTTGTTTCGTAGGACCACATGAGTCCTATGAAGTTATTCCTCACAACTAGGCCCAAGGAGAGCTACACAGACTACAAATAAGAAAGATCGGCAAAAAAGATGATCACATGTGCGAAGCTCATCGACACTTTTCCGGACGCTAAGCAATGTGTGCTGTCCTCTCTGCATCATCCAATAAGTATCAGCACCATTAGCAGATGGTTGAATGCTTCCTGATTGTTTGTACGATAACCTTTAATGATATGGTCCCAGATGCAACAGCAACGTCATCAGACCAAATAATGCCATAAATGAGCAGCATGAAGCCATGAGGAATGGCAAAAGATGAGTCTCGCTTTTGTTTTGGTGAGGATATGCCTCTATGTGTGGAGGTTACGCATTTAACACCACAATGAACAGTTTATCGCCATTAGTTGCCAATTCAGGAAGTTGGGCTAAATAGTACAAGATGCAATTTTTTACTATACATGTTCTCTATTGGTCTACATCAGAGTCATTTTTACACCTAAACAGTTCGTTAGTAAAGACCTTTAACAGCTAGTTTTTTTTTTTGGATAAACCCTCCAATTGTTCATTTGAGCGAGTTCCGTGTTTATATCCCTCCCATATCAGCAGCTTACCTCTCAGCATAGAGTTTATGTCACGACCAGATGAATCTCCAAACTTGTCACCTTTAGAAAACTTGTGAGCTGTTATGTGCCATGCTGTGTAATAAATGCCCGCTATTTGAGATCTATATGCCAAAGTTCAATACGAATTGGAAGATTTAAGTCAAGAGATTGTTAAGAGCATCTATGATTCCATGTCACGATTTGTTCAAGAATACATTACAAATAATTGTGGTGCAACATTCAACTGAAGGTTTTAAATGTTTTATTTTTTGACCAAAGAGTTGTATCATATCTAAGATCACTTATTATTTAACCAATTGTTGTTGTTCTGTGTAGTAACTTACTCTCTTTATATCTATTATCTCTTTATATCTGACTATTCCTTCTATGCGCAACGTTTTTTTATGAGAAATTTATTAAACAGACCTGAAATATTTTCCGGGTGTTTCATAATTAAAATATATGTACATTTTTTATAAACCTATTACATTTGTAACATGTTTAATGGACAATTTGAAAGAATGCATTACAATATATTTTGAACACATTATTTCAACAAGCAATTTCTTCAATGAACAGGGATATACAAAGAAAATAATAATAGGTAAAAAAACATAAATAACAGGTAAAAGGATAAAAAAATATAAGAATCGGTTTTAGCGATGCAATTAAATAACAAAAAAAATTTAAGGCATAAATGCATTGGAATTATTATCGTCTTCACTTAACAATACTTGTTCATCATTACAGTGGAATAATGTTGAAATATATATTTATCAATAGAACTGAATGGTTTTAAAATACTTAATTTTCCTTTAACAGTGAATTCGTCAACAGTATTATTAATTCCAAAAAATGTTTTAAGAGTAAAGAAATTTCTGTAAAAAAAGGTGGAAACTGAAAAGAAAAATAAAGCAGAAGCAATTTCTCTTCAATTCGCTTAAAATCTCTAATACAACACAAAATGTGTAAAAAATAAAGAAAATAGGTATAAAAAAACTTCTAGACGTTTGCTTAAGAAAACAGAGACAGCTTTAAAGTTTACAGAAAACTCAATTTTATTCCTTTATTAAATATAATAATAGTATCATATGCACTTGTGTAAGAGAAAAGGAAACACACGTTCAATTTCAATATGTCAATAAAATCCGCCATTATTATTACTTAATTGCTTGTCGATTGTTCTAAAAAGTCTTTCTTTTGAGTTGATTTCATAATTTTTTCCTGTGTGAAAATAAATGAGATTTTAACCAATCAAAAGTATAAAATAGCTTTTATACCGCCATTAATCATTATTCTGCGATGAACAATAAAATAAGTTTTACTTGAAATAAAACGTTAATTGGTTCCATTGTACAAAACTTTTTCAATTGCGATTACAGTTCGAAAGTGATCCTGTTATTTTATAATGATCTATATGTCCCAAAGCATAATTAAAATGATAATGTGTTTTGTTATACATTGTCACTTTCGAAACAATTGAATTTTTTGCAAAAATTTTATGTTTTAGACAATAGATCGGGATATATTTTTTTCTGTGTTAATGAGCAATCTTCTAAGAAATAGTTTCGGATCTGAAAAAAGTTTAGCTGTGATTGTTACAATATCGATTTCAAGTATAAAACCATTGTTGAAATTGTTTTAGTTGTCCAATATAAGGCCCAAAAAAATATCCTTTCTTATAAACATTGTAAAATATTTTATTGTCAAATATTAATCAGTAAAAATTGAATACGTGAATTCATGTTAAATTGTTATTAAATGATCAATGTAGAAAGATTTTAATAACAATTTATTTCGTGCTTAAGATATATTAAGAATATTTAAGTACATTCTGAATTTGAAAAATAAACCACATTACATAAAAAGAATTGCATTACTCTTCAAAAAATACGCTTACTTTCCTGTATGAAAACTAAACTTTACATGAAAATTTCTATTTAAAAAAACAAAATATAGTTTAAAAAAGCTAAGAAACACACTTTTATAGTTAAATGAACTAAGTTGTAACTTAATCTTTTAGTCGCCAAATCTAAAAATGGAATCTGAAATTAGTCGTCAAAGCGGGATGGAAACTGAAAATGGGAAATTGTTAATCCTGATAATCCTGGTCAGGACAATGGAACAAAACAATAAAATTATTGTATTTCCACCGGTCCTTGACAAGTGTGCAAAATTTCGAATTAATCCGACCTTTCAAAGTGGGTAAAAACTGAGTTAAAAAATTCCGTTACATACAAGTGAAGCTTATAAAAGGGTGTTAAAACGCTATTATTCACTCGTTTTTTTAAAACATTTTGCTAAAACATTATAATCAAATCAGACATCACCAAATTTAAAGAATAATTCAATAAGTTTTATGTGTAGTTCTCAAAAATTATTTCTAATTATTATATGGTGTGAAAAAGGGCAATTGGAGAAGTAAGCCCACTTTAACTCCAGCTTTCTTATGTCTATCCAAATTCACACGTTAAGTTAGAGCAACGGAAAACCACAAATGAACGTCACTAATGAATAATAAATTAATAGTTAACGAACGTAATAGTCGAAGATTAAATATAATGATAGATAATTATAGATAATGGTAGATGTTTATGAACAATATTATCGAATTTATTCGTGCTTGAACCATAGTGTCATCGCCGCTTTTATGGCTCAAAATTAAGGAAGATTTACATTTTTCTCAAAGCCAAAGGTTTGCATTTCATTCAGATAAGTACCCATTTATCCTTACCTTTTTGCTATAAATATCGCGTAGTCATTTCTAGAGTTTAAGTTAGTAAAAGAAAGTTTTTCGCATTTCTTGATCATCATCATTTTCAGTTTTATTCAGTGGCTTTTACAACCACGCTGTGCTTGGATCCCCCGGCAACCTCAACGATCAGCACGATCTCCACTTCAACTAACATGAGAAGGAGGTACAGCAACAAAGTTACTGGAATAATTTCAAAATACATCTTAACAATTACTTCAAAATATATACAAATAATATATTAACTACCACTTACATTTTGAAATTCTCCCGCGATTATGATCTAAATAATATACCTTGTAATCAGAGCGGTTTAAAAACCATTTTGATGCACCTAGGAAATATTTACTCTCCTATATCAGCTTATTCTTGCACTCGCTTAATGCTTTTATATAAAATTTCGAATATACAAAAAAGTTATTTTTGACATTTTCAAAACCATGGATGTATTGCCTCATTGTCTTCAAATTTTAACAAAACGAATTTTAAATCATTAAAAATAAATCCTTCCAAGAATACATTTTACCCACCTCACCCCTTTCCTTTCAAATTTTTTTACGAATACCTAACAAATTTACTTGCAAAATGAATTATCTTATTGTAATGGAATTTAAATGTACATTAATTTCGGTTCAATGTGGAAATGATTACATTTTAATAACCAATTAATGAACAATTGGAGCTCTAAAACATTGGCATTGTTCATTTAATATAATTCTTCATTGTTGTCAGAATTCCTCTCAGTGATCGAATAATTAAATATGTATTCAGTAGTGGCCTGCCAGGTTGTTTCAAGTTAGTGTATGTAATTCAAAAAAATTATAAATTAAAATGTGTGTGTGTGTGTGTGTGTGTGTGTGTGTGTGTGTGTGTGTGTGTGTGTGTGTGTGTGTGGTGTGTGTGTGTGTGTGTGTGTGTGTGTGTGTGTGTGTGTGTGTGTGTGTGTTTTTAACATACAAATGGCAATATGACTACGTTATATATTGCATAATAAATATCCCTATTTATTTTTAATGTTATTTCTTTACATTATTGAATATCATTTGTGAAATATTTTTTTAATTAAAAACACTTTTTATATAGAACTATCGTATATTTTAAATTATTTTATGAAGCGTTTTGCTCAGTTCATGTATGGCTTGACTTTCCAAAGAAAGAAATTATTATCAATATTTATACAATTTTAATTATATATATTTAATTATTAGAAATATAAAATAAAACATAATTAAATAGTTAATGTTAGGGTTAATTACCTTTTTTCCAAATACCCATTAACTTGTGCAACGTAATACATTTCCTTATTTTCTTATAATAGAAAATAAATTTTTAAGGAAATTTATCGATTGTAATTTTTTTAGGAGTAAAACATTTTTAGTGAATTAAAAAAAACACCATTTACCATTTTATTAATTAATTTAATTTTAAAAACTAATTATATAATGTTAAAATTTTGTTGCCGGAATTAACACGTGATAGATAAGAAATCACAATTTTAGGACTGAACTATATTGAAATCAGGTCATTAAAAGTTCATGACGTTTTGTTCACATATTTAAATTAAGAAATTTCAAGTTCGAAACGAAATTGATCTTCTTTTAAAAGTTAATTTATCATTTTTTTTATGAAATGAAACTTTTCTTTAAAATAAGGCATTATTTACTTTTATAAAATGCGAATACAAATAGAGTGATTACAACAAAAATATTTACTAAGGCAATTTTAATATAATTTCATTTTCATAAACAGATGTATTAATTTTTCATTTAATTTGTAAGATAATTATTTAAATTATAATTATTTTATTATTAAACACACTAATATCTCTTTATTCACATGTGTAACAAAGATATTTTCAAACATATTATAGTTAATTACCTGTGTGCAACTTTTCGCTAGTAAATTTTTAACTGCTTTCGGGAAAATGTGAGTCCTAACAATTGAAAAATGAATTTTTTGATTAATCATAACGCACCATTGGACTAAAGAATAAAATATCTTTCAGAAATTCTTTTTTAAATTCTTACCATTAGTTCACTCTCTTCATATATATGACTTGTTCAAATTTTAAATCGTTAATAAAATAATTTTTATTCATCGATAAGTTCAAATACATGTTTTAAACTTGTAGTGGATCACACTTGATGTTAATACAGTTTATTCAAATGTTAATTCATCAATTAAATTTTATTTTATTATTTTAAACTTGCAGTGAATGACACTTGATGTTAATACAGTTTATTCAAATGTTATTTCATTAATTAAATTTTATTTTTTAATTTTAAACTTATTCTGCGTTAATTTTAACAAAGTTAGATTTATCTGCAACAAATAGCACCAGTAAGTTTTTCTAACGAAGTAGGAATTGACTTTTTAAAAAAAATATGTTACTTGTTCATATTCTTTGGAATGCACTCGAACTTTATTTAAATGTTTCTAACATCACTTGAAATGTTGTTCTTGAGGAGATTGTAAATTTGTTCAGATTTCTAGAGCTGGTAAATTTATCTTGGTATTGAACTCATAAACTAAACTATTTATTTTAAAATTATTTGCTCTAAATATCCTGATATTATACATATAATCATGAATGACATCCTTGTATCCTTTTTCAGATAACCTTAAAAATGTTAAAATAAAATTAGTACAACCGTTTGCAATTTTATAGAAGACTCAGATTTTTACTAGAGTTTCACAGGAATAACATTTTATAATGGAACAAAACACTCTAAGAAGGCTATTTATCCCTTTCGTGGAACTTGAGAAGAGAGATTACTTTCCATCTACATGATCTTACAAAATACACCTGTGGGCAGCGCGAAACCCATTATAATATATTGGTCTTGCTGTTATAATGATAAGAAGACTAAATTCTCGATTCAGTTTTGTTCTGCCATTTATTGTTCGATCGATTGAATAGATTTAGCTCTTTTGTTTCGAAAGTTTGAAAATGTTGCCAGACATTTGTTCTTCTATGGCACCTGTTTCGATGTGACATCTGTTTCCTTCAACGATTCTACTGAAATTCTGAGTAAAATATTGCTTTTATTGTAACACTTTATTACTTCGAAATCTTCTGTATATTCTGTGAAGTAACTAACTAATGTTACATAATAAATAATGGATGAAATGTAAAAATGATATTGTATCATATAAAATCCAGGTGCAATTGGCACACTATTTGAAAAGATAGAATATTTAGTTTATAAATAATATATTTAGATAATAAATAAAGAAAATATTATTTTTATTGTAACTATATTTACTTTTTTCTTATACATTTTTGCACAATTTGTGGGAGTAAATATGTAATTTGAATAATAAGCAATAGGCCTAACAGTGAAATACAAAAATGCTATTCAATCATAGATAAAAGTCCTGCACAATTTATATATTTGAAAAATTAGAACATTTATTTTGTTAAGCGGTTACCTATGGCACCACTTTTTCTTTTGTACAAAGTCGTATAGCATTAGCTCGTCAGCTAATAGACGGATATTCATCAAGAAATATGACAGGACGTCCTGCTAACTTCCAAGCGAAGAAGTGTGTAGTTCCGGACGACGTGGTGCTTAGTCAGTTTGAGGAATTCTATGCTAAAGATGGTTTCCAACTATAGACGATGTACGAAATGCAGCAGAAAGGGACAAGAAAAGAGAATCCGCTGCATGTATGCAGAATGTGATGTCCCCTTGTGCCTTACAACGTGCTTCTCATATTTTCATGGCAAATAATCACCATTAAATTTAATTTTCTTTATGATGGTGCATGGTTTCTTGGGAAGTAATCTTCCCAGTCCTAAAATTTAAATTTAAACATAAAACTCAGTAAAATAAAATATATTTCCATAAATGCTATTGTTTATAATTGTTAATAAAACTTAAAAAACTGCGAAAAATTCAAAATAGAAATAAATGGCCCACGAAAGGGTTTTGCAATGTCAGTATTCTGTAAAGCTACTTTTATTTTTTGTTACTTCTGCAATACTTCTATAAATAAACTTTTGTCAGAAAGTTTGAAAAATCTCGGTAAACCAGAATTCATGAAATGTCGTGCTTAAATTTTAAATTTAGAGTTAGGATAATTGGATCAATTTTGATTCCACTTTACCCGTCAAAAGCCACATAACTACTCCAAACATCAGAGTTAGCAACTCTCTCTATTCTAAATTCATTCCTCAGTTATTAGTTAGCCATTACCTGTTTCTATCATACGTGCACATACTCAAAATTAAAAATAACCGCAATTACCCTTGTAGATTTATTGTATATTTGAAACATTAAGCGTTCCAATGCTTTTTATTGTTCTGAAGTTTACATACTTTTCTGGCCGAAATTCTTACATATGATAAACTTCAAACAAGAGTTTCTTGTATTCAAATTAGACACAATAATTCTTTATTTGTAAATAACTCCCACTATTTTTTTTCTGTCTTACGTTTATGTTCCATGTTTTCTATCCTTTATTTTATTGGTCTAATTTCAGGATATTATAATTAATTTATGTTTATATTTATGTTTTCAGCTCGCTTTGTATATAGTTATTCCTTTTTTTTTTTATCCTTATGAAAAAACTTTGACTGTCGTGTTTTATTTTGAAATACACTAGAGGGCTGCTGTAGTGAAATCCTTCTGGAAGACCTAATTCATATGAATAAAAATTTGTGTACTTGGTGAATTCGGTCTTTCACAGACAAAAAATCCAGAAGGGCTTTAGGTTAAATTACTTTTTAAAAATTTGATTCATGTTAGGAATCTTTTGCCTGTATAATTGTATCGACATAGATTTTTTCAATACATTTTTAATGTATTAGTTCTAAAGTATATTAATTTTATTACTTTTTCTAATATTTCAACGATTTTTTTCTCCTACTTTGGGAAAGACAAGTATTTTTATAAATATTTTTTATTCCATATATAAAACTTCTCTGGGGAGATTTGTGCTTGTTAAAGTAAGTCATTGTTCTTGAAACACCTCTAAACATTCTATTCACATGAGACCATACGAGTCTTTTAATAAAAATGCAAAATAGCGATTCCATGTTTATTTTGCTTTCAGATGTATTTTCCGAACAAAAGTTATTTTATATAGCTTTTTTCCAGCACCAGTGTGAAATCTGATTGAAATTGCTATTTATCTTGTGTCCAATATATAATAAATTGCCATTCAAAAAAGTAAAGAAAGATAACTATTCAGGAATATATAAAAAGTAAGTGATAGATTTCCCAGTTACTAAATCACTGTTTTTGCAAAAGGTTTATCCAGTTTCCCAAAAGAAAAAGAAATATTTAGAGAAGTAAATAATAAATGCATTTTTATAAAATGAATATTAAGAAGATCCGATTTATTCATTTGTTTTTTGTTTCTTATTCAAACATTATACCCCTGGAAAAGTTGCCTTTCACCTAGCTTAGCAAAAAAGAAAAAAAATCAAATTTAAAAAACTATATTCTATTCGTGCATTACGCTTAAATTTTTAAAAAATGGAGAAATTTTTCTTCTTTTTAATTAATTTTTTATACTTATTTAACAAATCAATAACACAACACATTACAGTTCTAAAAATAAAGTTTGCGATTGGAACAGTGAATGTAAATATTAAAACCGGCAAACACAAAATATTTTTTGTTTGCATAAAGAAACTCAAAAGAAAAATGAAGACGATTTTTCTTACCTGAAATATGCAATATTTCGCTTTTTCATTCAGTTTGAAATTTTTTTCAACTGAACAATCCTTAAAAAATAGGAAATATAATTCTCATTCCCCTAATTTTATTTAAAAGAATTCACTTTGTATTTAGACTTTTGTAAAAAATCGATCATAATGGGGGGGGGGGGTGTAACACCAGAGTATCACGAGCAATTCAATTCACCTTGCTTTTCTTTTATATTGTTAGCCGTTGACATGCGATGTATTCAAGATACTATAAAACCGGAAGCATCCCTCGCATTCCATCAAATTATTTTGTCTGTCAGGCAATTACTAACACATGGTACAAGGACAATTTCTTGGTAAATTTTTTTCTTTGTTTTCAAATGCTTTTTGAATGTTGAATGTTAACGTTACAGAAATGTGATAAAAATGGCGAAGAGTAATAGAATCATTATTAATAAAGATTTTGAAATCTTAATATTCGATAATCCAAATAGATTTTTGTCAAATAAACATCCCTCGCAGGAAGATGTCTTAATATGTTGTTGTCAAAGAAAGATGTAAGTTGTTTCTACACTCCAACAACATATTTTAGTTTTGTGAAGTAGCTGATATAGTAATTTCGAAAAATTAAATATTTGAAGTAAAAAGCTTATATCTCCCTCTCCCTGTGATTTCCGAATTCTAGATAAAGAATAATTGAAAATTAGTATGATGTTTGCTAGAAATTTCCAGTCTTACCATCGAGATTCAAACAATTCTCCATACGTAAGAAATTTCGGCATCTTTAAAAAGTAAGTTTGATCTGCTTTTGGAGTAGCAGCAAGTAAATGTCCTATTTTCCTGGACTGCATTTTCTAAAAAATGTCAAGTTTTTCTGAGTGCATAGTTTAAATTAATTCTCAATATAATTCTCAGCCCAATTCCTTTAATTGAGTTGCACTTCATATTTCTGCAAAGAGAATACAGGCTTTGGAAAAGTTTGGATTTCTGGACTTCCCTATGAAATAAAAACACGCAAGTTATCAAAAAGGCTTGAAAGATTACAAATTGCAAAGTATCTCAAACGCGTTAAAGTACTTCGAGTGAAATTCTAAAGGTCTGCAAACCAGAACATACTGACACCGAGCCAATACAAAGGAGTGTAAGCCTTATACTTCAGATAGTAATAACTATCATAATTATTTCGCCTTTCTGGTATGGCACCAATAATAAAAAGCGTTACAATGGAGAATCAAACTAAAAATAACATCAATAGTCAATAATTCTTGCTGAGTCTCGGATCAAGCAATATTTGCGATCGTATGATCTGTCTGGTGGGATAAATGACTAGCATACACATTTTCAAAGCTTTCTCTGTCATACCCAAGCAGAGAGAGAGTAGAATGCTGTATCAAACTTGATCTCGAACAGTGTGTAGTGCTGAAGTATAAACAAATCATCAGGGCAACTGTTTTATCAAGAACAATACTGCACAAATTTTACCGAAAATCTGAATTTATGTTATATTTTTTTAAATAAAAGTATTAAATATATAATTCTATAAACTATGCTTGGTAGTAAATCCTCTCAAAATAATATCATTCTAAAAAAAATTCTGCTAATAATTCATTAAGTTTTAATTGATAAAGATGAAAAAATATAAATGGATAAAATTACAAAATATTCCTAATTTTACAAAAAAAATAACGTGTTTTTTTTAATAACTTTCTGTGGAAATATTACACATTATGTACATATAAGTTTTAGATTTTTTTCCCACTATTCATATCTCAAACAATCTTTACATTTATGCAATGTTACTAAGCTATTAATTATAAAAAATGGACAAAAAAATAGTGAACTTGTTCCAAATTTTGAAATTTTAAATGTGTTCTCAAGAAAAGCTCATTTTTTTAATTTAAGTCATTTTTTTAAATCTGGACAAAGACAAGCATTTCCGTGAATAGCGATAGCGAAGAAATAAATCTCTCACCTTAATAAGTATGTTTTGAACATTTCGAACATTTGCTGGCAAATGTGATGTGCAATACATGAACAATAATTTACTGTAGGTTGGCTTAGTTGTAGCGTGCCACTTCGCAAGTCCAAGGTAGTGGGTTTGATCCCGGCTGGAGTCGATAAATTTTATGTATGCGAAAATCGTAGGAATGCATGCCAGACGATTATAAGGCATGTAAAAGATCCCTGGTGTCCATCAATTTGGCTCTGATACACTCACAAGACTAAATCGCTACAATATTTAGCATCCTCTGAGAGAGCTTGAATTAAAATAGAAGCTACTAGAGACTAATCCACTAGAGGCTGCCGTCATGAAATGAATTTTTCCCATTTGGGAATTTGCCTGTAAAGGCTTAGTTGCCAATATGTAGCCCATTTGAGAAAAAAAATAACTTAATGCAATAAGTTTTCTTTTTCTTTTTATGTAATATGAATAGCATTGAGTTTATAAATTTCATCATTATTCTCTCTCATTGTTGAGAAATAAAACATCCATTCCAACAAGAGAACTTTTTTTTTCAAACGAGCTACTCTTTTAAATTGAATGGTATTTAGAGGAAAAAGTTGAAATTTAATTCAAAACTATATTCAGATGTTTTCAAATACTAAGTGCTTTACCGTTTGTAATTTTACAAGACTCTTCTTAAGGCTAGACATCTTCAGACAGACTTTATTTTATTGAACTTCATCTTGCTGAAAACATCTTATTGCCAGTAGAAATAATTTTTTTCTACATAAATTACAATTATTACTGTATTGAGTACTTTTATAGTGTGGTATAAGATTATTTTTGAAACATTTCCAGGTTCTTACTTTTTTTTTATTTCAGCAAATAATTCAATATTTTGGATAGATAACTGATATTTGGTTTTGAAATAATTCTAAAAAATTATAAGTGCTCATAATATTTTTTAATACAAAACTTAATTAACAGAATTTTAAAAGTTAAATCTCAACTTTTCATCCAATCTGCGCTTTTATTGTCAAGTTGAAAAAAAATTATTTCGAATTGCAATAGTTTTGAAATGAATTATTTTAGTATTTCCAGAATCAAGAAATAAAAATATTTCAGCCTTTCTGTGCTCGTAATCCTTATTTTTTTCTAGTTTATTGACAATACAAAAAATAGTTTAAAGCAAAACATTTATCAATGTCTTGTCAAAAACGTTCGACAAAAGCTTGGAGAGGAGATGTACTGGCATCCATTTAAAAAATCGGCGGGGACAAAGAAAAAAATATGAATCAAAGCTTTCAATCCATCACTTCATCTTAGTTAGACTTAAAAAGTTATCACTCAGGGATTTCTATCTCAAATAAATAAAACGCTAAGTAACCTTCACCCTTATACAGATCGTAGTGAATGAAAGCCCAAATTTTATGATGAAGGGATCTTCTGAATTAATCCATTAATAAGAACGATAAAATGCATGTATCAACAGAATAGTAATCTAAAATGCTGAAATCACTGTTTAAATCAAAGAACTAAGTTCTTGACATATTCAGAAATTATATTGAGTGAAGGAATATTAACGTCGCTCTATTCAGCTACATGACGGCTTTTGGCGATGGATCTCGAAATTTTGAGCCATTTTCAAATGGCCATATTCACCTGAGCTGTGTGTGTGTGTGTGTGTGTGTGTGTGTGTGTGTGTGTGTGTGTGTGTGTGTGTGGTGTGTGTGTGTGTGTGTGTGTGTGTGTGTGTGTGTGTGTGTGTGTGTGTGTGTGTGTGTGTGTGTGTGTGTGTGTGTGTGTGTGTGTGTGTCACCCACCCCTCTTCTAACTTTCACACCAAACCAATGGTTGCATCAACCTCTCTTCACTGCAAGTCTTCAACGGTAGGAGGCTAGAATTCATGACACGCTGACCATGAGTCCATGGCCTTGACCACTAAGCTACCGTAGCCTCAGGAATTATGTATATTGAGACCAAAGCTACAATTAAGAAGCCTTATTTATGAATAATTTGATAATTCTATTAAAGTTTTCAAAACAATGTCAATAACTGATATTATACTTATAATATTAAGAATTATATTTTTTTCTATTATTTTTGTACTTAATAATATATTATTAACCCTCTGCGTAACATGTAACCCCTAGTGAATACATTCTCTACATAGGGAAAAATCTCATTGTAACCTCATGTGAATACATGGTTTATTTAGGTGCACAACACACCACTGTAACTAGCATAGGAAACATTATAAATTAGATTTTCTTTTATGGTGATTGTATAAAATTACAAAAGTTAAGTTACAAAACATCTGGTTACAAAAATTTGGAAAAATAGGAAATTTAGAATTAAAACTAAAATCACACACAACATTGTGAAATTTTTCGAAAGGTTCATTGGGACAAAAACCCCTATATGCCCTACATAAAAGCATTGCCATTTTTCTGTTCCATTTCTTCTCCTTCTTCATCATAAATAAATAAATCCGTATCAGAGTCACTGTCGTATTCATCAGTGTTCGGCAATTATTCTTATTCAATAACAACGATTCCATATTGGCAAGAAATGTAAAAATAAATAACAAAAATAGTTATACAAACTTTAGAAAGCGCAATGAATCACAAACAAACGAGCACCTTAGTCAGCGTCAAAAGAAAAAATACGTGTAACATTGGGGTGTAACATTAAGGGCCAGTATCCCCAGAAATCTGGGATTTCTGGGGTGCTAAAAAATGAAGAAAATTTTGAAGATAATATTAAAAAACAATATTATTATGAATACACTGACAGGGAGAAAAATTCCAACACGAAGAAAAAAAATGTTGTAAAACAATGAAATTTGGACAATGCAATAGTCCTGTTAACATGTTTAATTGATTAAACTTTCAAGATAACAGGTTAATTTAAGCTCATGAAAATGCATTCCAGATGTGAAATGCTGTTATATTAATAGCCGATATAACCTTCAGAATTTTGAATGCAAGCTTGCATGCATTGCGTCATACAGGTGTCAACTGTCACTTTGTGGAAAAGAGGTCCATGCTTGTTGTACTTGTTGTGTCAATACTAAGACGATGCTCAATTGGAAACAGATCTAGTGATCTCGCAGGCCAAGGTAAGATGTCAACACTCTGTGGAGTACGTCGTGTTACAGCGACGGTTTGAGGGTGAGCTTTATCCTGTTAGAAAACTCCCCCTAGAATTCTGTTCATTAATGGCAGTACTATAGGTTGAATTACCAGACTGGCGTACAAATTTGCAGTCAGCGTGTTTGGGATAATCACAAGAGTGCTCCTATTATTATAGGAAAGTACCTCTCAGAGAAGGACTCCAGGTGTAGGTCCAGTGTGAATTCGAAACAAAAATGCATATCTTATGAATCGAATACACAAGAGTAATGTGTGTGGGTGTAACTAATCTAGTAACAGGATTTAAAAGTACTCATGCCGAAAAACGCATTTTGTTCGCCAACACCCCTCATTGAATCTATTGGAGCATTTTTTGCAGCAATCGGCTACATTACAATTCAAACAATAAAAACGAGTAACCTACAACGTTAAGGTGATGGTATGAGGTAGCGAATTTTGGGCAGGCTAGAAGTAGGTCAGTCTCAAATCCGGATTTGTAGAGAATTCATTTTAATGCCAAGCGGGAGAACTCATGGAAACAGTTTCAGAATACCGAATCCATCGAGTGAAGGCATGGGCATGATCGACCAAGACCATTTGTCTATTATAGTGAGATACTATAAGAGGGATGCTACAGATTCTCAGCTCTTGTATGTGACCACATGAACCCTAATTTCAAAGAGGACTGTTTCCAAACATCTTATGAAAGAGGGCGGCTGTCTGTAAGAAGACTTGTTGTTTGCGGCCCTCTCAGTTCTGCAAACAGGAGAGTCCATTTAAAATGGTGCAGAAATCATTGAGATTGAAAAATGGACCAATGGGTGACCATTCTCTTCACTGATCCTTCCCGGTTCAACCTAAACAGTGATTCTCGCCGTACTTTCATATGGAGAGAACCAGGAACCCGTTACCTTCCCTTTATTGTCCGAGATATAGACCGCTAAGTCAGCGGAAACTTGGTGGTCTGAGTAGGCATCACGTTGGATGGCCGCACATACCTCCATGACTTGGAAAGATGTACTGTGTGACTGCTGTGAGGTATAGGGTGTAGGTTTTGGAGCCTTTTCACGGGTGATGTTGGCTCTGATTTCATTTTAATGTATAACAATGCGAAAACATATGGAACTCATTTGGTCAACGAATTTCTGGAAAATAAGGATATTCACCGAAGGGGATCACCCAGTTAGACCTTTCGATTTTATCCGTATAGAATATGTCTGAGATGCTCTGAGGAGAGCAATTGCAACTCGAAAATCCCCTCCGAGAACCATCCAACGTTTCAAAACAGAATTACTGAAAGAGCGGGAGCAATTGCCAAAGGAACTCATAAACGTCTTTATTTTAAGTATAAAATCACGCCGGAATATTTGTATAAGAGGATCATACCCCATATTAACAAACTTTTTATGTTCTGTTCTGCAACTTTTGCTTCATACCTTCCGAATCCGATCAATGTTACGCCTGGTCATAAGTGTGTAGTATAACTGTTTTTTTTTGCATTATATTAAGCTTGGATATGTACATTTTGAATTTCATTAGAACTACACTGTAGTTCTGGAGATAATTGAGTAAATCTGAAAATTATCTTAATTTTGAACACCATTGTAGATAAGAGATATATTTTAGAATTTTATTCTTCAACAGGAAATTACTGATAAATCAGATTAAAATATGAAGAATTATTTAAAAAGTCACCCATTAGACATTAGAACAGTACAAAGATTTATTTTACACGCCAAATCTTACGTATATTAATCCTTTAGACTGAAAGAAACTACTTTTGTCGCTTTTGATATATTATATTTATTTGTCTTAAGCAATTTATATTATGTTTTTTATAAATTAAAGCAGTTGTCTTCAAACTGTATTCCCCGGAACTCTAGGGCTCTACAAGGCATACCCAAAGGTTACACGATCTACAGTTAAAAAGTCGAGAAGAAATAAAGATGCAAAATAAATTCACTTTCTATATGAGAAACTTAGTATAGTTACAAGTATCTGAAGCTCATCCCCCCATTCATTAAAACTGAAAATTTTATTTATATATAATAACTTTTTACACAAAACTTTATTTTTTTATTATAGTATAATAAAAGATTATTAAAACGTTTTATCTATATATATGTACTTCCTACTAGATTGTGAATATTCTATAGTTTACTATCTCAGGTTCCTTGAAATAATTTTATATTTGTTAGTTAGCACAATGTCTTATAAAACTAAATTGTTTTCTGATGGAAAATGCACTTTTTTTACATTTGTGGAAAACAACACCTATAATGAAGGAAAAGGAACAACATATCAACAGAGTTGATTTTAAAATCTAAATTTAAGCAAGAACAGCTTCTAAATTCTAGGTTGCAAAATACACGGGACTTCACACATAGCTATAAACATTTTAATGCCGTTCAGAACTTTGTTTAAGTGAAATATATTTCTCAGCGTAAGCAGCTACAAAAACAAATTAAACTCAGAATATGTAATGTGATTGCGTTTGTGATCACGATAGACCTAGACTTCGACAGTTGGTGTTAGAAAATACTAGTATAAATATAATGCATGGTAGGTGACACTTGAAGCACAAATAAATATTATTAATGAATAAATTATATTAAAAAGTAGATAAGAACTTTTTTTAAACATAAATACAGTTCTTTTTTTAAATTGCCTCTACAATTAAGTACCTATATCATTTTGATCTACTTTGAATATTATTTTGAGATATATTTTTTGAAGTATGTGTATGGAATGAGGTTCCTAGAAAACACTTTCTTGCTCTAGGGGTTCCACGAAAACACTTTTTTGCTCTAGGAGTTCCACGAAAGCATCTTCAAGTTCTAAGGGCTGCGTGAGTTGAAATAGTTTGAAGACCATTTAATTAAAGTGTAAAAACTTCATAAATTGTTTTCTCTTAAACATAATACATTTTATAATAAATTGAAAATTCAAATTGAGAATTCTCACGTTATTTTTTAAAATTTGTTTTTACTCTAAAAGGTTTTATGAAAATGAGAAGTTTCTTAATTCAGTCTGATACAGAATCAATATAATGATTGTTCTATGCGAAGAGAGAAACTATTTTAATTTTAAACATTTCACATATTTTGTTTGTAAAGCCCGTATTCTGTTCTTTCGTTCATGCATTATTTAAATTTTTCAAGGAATTCTGTCGCAGAAGAATTTCGAGAAAACATTTTGATAACAACCAACTGGAGATAAGTTTCTATTGAATTATTTTTATTTTTTAAAAGATAAATGTTTATCAGAAGCCCTTTTATGTTAAGTGAATTCATGTTAAGATGTTATTTAGGATTTAAGAATGCATATAAAGCTCAAAAGAGATTAAATAAATATATATAAAATAGTTAAATATAAAGGAAAATTGCTTAAATCAAATTTATATCAACATTTTACCAAGATTTACTGAAATAGTTCGTCATTTAAATTGTAGTGAGATAAATGTGAAAAGCTTGACATCTCACGTTTGTCTCTTTATTTGTGAACAACATTAAAAATATTACATTCCTTTTTATAATAGTTAATACAGTAGTTTAAGAAAAGTCAGAAATACTAGAAATCAAAATGGAAAAATAATGCAAAAGCTGCGAAACTGACTAATACGGATTAAGTACATATTGCATTTAAATGTAGAATAAAATATTTCGACTATACCGTTTAAAACAAATTTTAACAGTTATCACACTTGCAAGTGTATTATTAAGTAAATCAAAATATTGGCAATGAAATCAAAAGTTATTTTATTAAAATTTCAATAATGTCAACAAATTCCGCTTTTAATTTTTTTGAAATAAAATAAAGGAAAAATAAGAAAATTGTTAAAATAATGAACATATATACAAAAGCTCTCAATAAATATGGATTTTTAAAAGACTTATAACATTAACATTTATCATGATACTAAAAAGTTTTATAAATCAATATAATGTGAACAATTGCAGGAACCAGCCGTCTAAAGAAAATGTTCAAATTGTTAGCAATTGTGGGCCACGAACAGTTGATAACGCTGATGGATTGAATCCAAAACCTACCAAACAATTTCAGTTTGTATTTGGGTACCACTCTCAAAACTCCATTCTCCGGTCATGATCATCTTTACTGAAAGAATAGACTTCACACACATAATCTAGAAATAAAACTTCGCCATTTGGCACGCTTTAAATTGCGATGGATGCTCCATTTTAGATCTGTTGTCTCACGAGCCGCTTGCCGAAAACATTTTCTAGGCAATTTACGAAAACTTTCAAATACTTCTCTTGTGGGGCTCATGGTCTTCCGGAATTATTCTTTTGAACATTCTTAAAACCTCCTTCTTCCTCACACTTGACACGAAAACGGAGCAATTGTGAGTTTGTATGATGTATCTCGTTGAAATTTCTTTCTAAACTGTTTTTGTTCTGTACTTATGTGCTCCTAGTCTTCCAGTAACACCTAAGAATGAGTTTCTTTGCTAAAAGCTTAGTCTGACTTCAGCAATAATTTTAAGCCGTCACACCCGAAAAAAGAACAAAAAGTGTGAAGTCACAAACATTTAAAGAGTGTATACATTTTAGTTGGACACTCTGTATTTTTGTATAATACATTAGTTGATAAATACAATTATTAAAGAAATTTACAATTAATATTTTTTTTGCAAACTTTATTCTTTAGAAAAATTTAGATAATTTAAATTGGAGAGAAATAGAAAGCTTTAAACTCATTTTTTTATTTTTGTGTGAAAGAGATATTTGCTATTTCATACTAACGACAAAATCTTCAAATGCACGTCTATTTGAATTTTGATGTTTATATGCATGATGTTTGAAAGAAGATAATTTAGCTAGAAAAATCTCTACACTTTGGAAACTTGGGAGGAGTAAATAATTCATCTTATTTAGCAAAGTGATTTTCATAATTTTCGATACAATCTTGGGAAACCTTGCAAATAGTATCCATGGCATGTATAAAATATGAAAGACGATAAACTGGTTAAATTTAATGTGTTACAAAGTTTAGCATACTATTCAAATAACTTCGTCCTTGGAGGCTTTATAAGCAATCAATACTTGGATAACAGGAACACCACAAAACCTAAACAATAGCAGCTGTGAAACTATCCATATAATGCATATTTCTAATTCTATTAAGAGCCATTTGTGGCATGCTGTGTTAAGCTAACGGAAGATTAATATGTTGTTCTAATTCTAATTTGTCTTAAATTTAATATTATAAGTAGATGAAATGATTCTCCATCGTGTTATTACTAACCAAAATTTTAGAAATCATAAGTGTTTCGATTTTAATAAATTGACACATTTTATCTCATAAAAGCGTAAATGGAATATATTTTAAATGAACGTAGAAAGTTGTTCCATTTTAATAATATGGCTGTTTAAATAAATTAATTTAAATATTGTGTTTTGAGATTTCTTCCTTCATTTCTTTTAGGTTATCTACAATAATAAAATAATGTATGTAAATCTGCATACTTATAAGAATCAGCTGCTGCTTAAGATAATGTAAGGCAATATGCCTTAACGTACAGGAATAATAAATCAGAAAAATTAAGATTAAAGTGTATGCGAAACACACTGCTTTAATATTGAATTAACCCACATGTAACACAAACATTGAATTAACTTGCTTGCATGCTTATGGTATAAAATTTCCCAAAAGAACATTAGAAATATGAAAATATACAGAATACAAACAAATTACATTTAAAAA
>BMAO01037508.1:0-51049 GCA_019973975.1 Trichonephila clavata | reverse complement strand
AGAAAAGGAAGTTATGATTACTAAAAAAATGGGGGAAAATGGATAACAATTTACAAAAAATAACCTAAATGTGGCCTGTTCTGTACCAAAAGTTTATGAAAAAATCTTTACTTTTTTAATTCTGATGTGTTGCTATGTTATTTATTTTTGAAGTGACATTCAAGATAAGAGGTATTTTTACAAAAACTAGAACATTTTATCTTAGCTATTCTACGAAAGTGCTTAAAAACAGTGATTATATTAACATGAGGGACTGTAAATTTTGAAATTAAACAGTAATTGATAAATCTGAAAGTTAAAAAAAAAACTTCTACTATTATACAGAAAATACACAAAACATTTCAGCTAATTCTTTTTAAAACTTTTTTAGTAATCAACTGGCCCCGTTTGATATTTTAAGAGAACACACATTTTGAGTAAAATGGATGCATTTTAAAGTATGATATCTGGCTTAAAGTAATGGCATCTGCTTTTACTAAAACACTTGTAGTTTTTGTACCATTGAGCGGAAAATAATAAACTTGGTATTTTTATGAAGCTAATAAAATGGCTTATAAAATAAAATCATAAAATAAATTTGTCAATTCTTTTCAAAATATACAATTTTTGGGTAGTCGGATACCCTTAAACTGTGAAAAATTCCATGCTTCAAGACTAATTGGATGATCGATTTATTTTAAAAAAATCATTCAACCATCTCTTTTCTCTGATCTGAATATTTATGACTTTTCTCTTTGGGGTATGTTTTGAAAACAGTGTTTGCTAAGATAATCCCCAAACAATAATTTATCTAAACATTCCCATTACTTAAAGAATTCAAGAAGTCACTTTCAGCATCTTGAAATGCGTTGCTCAAAACATTTCAAGTCTGTGGTAGGCAGGTATACCCAGGGTCACAAATTTATGGTCAACAATGTTTCTGTCGTATCATGGTGCAAAAATACTTAGAGTTGCTGAGGCTAAGAAAATCTAGAGATTAAACTTAAGTACCTACATTGTAGTAATTTTGGAATTTCAAGAATGGGATCAATTGCCATATTACCATATTCCAAGATTTTGAGTTATGTCCCCCAATATTACTTGTTAGGGGTTTACACCTTCTAGACAATGCGTAGTACACCCCCCTTAAAGTTGATGTTAGCGTGTTAATTAATAATTTTATCTGCATTTTTTATACAGAATGTCAAAATAAAACGTATGTTGAAGGCAATTATTTAAACAGGAACGCTTAAGAAAAAAAAATTATTATAAAATCAATTGATACCAGTGGTCAAACAATCGCGAGCTACTGTGTGTTTTTTTAGTATTTTTATGTTATTCAGTAAGTATAATTTTGTGCCATAATATACACTGATACAAAAAAAATTTAAAAGGCAATTTTTTTGTAAAGAAAGAAAACTATAACACAAAACAAACATAACCAAACCTGGCTAAAATGTCATCGAATATAAGACAATACATGAGAAAACAAAAATGGGCACAACCCAGTGGCGTAACGAATACCCTCGTGGGAAGGCTAGGAATCTACGGAGCTCAAAGTTTCAGCGACGCCAAGTGAAATCCGGCTTTGGGCCCAAATAATGGTCAACAATATTCTGTTTTTGACAATCTTAAAGGGCGAGTATAGTCTCCTGGGTTCCCTTCAAATGAAAACACAGCTCACGCCACTGTCCAGACTGAATCGCGACTCATCGCTGAAAAGAACTCGCCCCCAATAATTCTCGATTCAAGGTAGGTATTTTCGACAACATGTTAGACAATCTTTTTAGTGGTTCACCGTCAAGGGGATGCTGACTACAAGGCCTGGCATACAGCTCATTTGCATTAAGTCACTGGGTGACTACCATGCTTGAAAATGATGTTCCTGTTACAATATATTTTTTGTGTCTCTGTCACAGACCTATCCCTTCTAGCCAGAAATCTCAAAAAATAGTCTTGAATTGGCATTGTGGTATTTTTGTGGTTCGGACCAGGTCGGTGTGAATTACTATTCCTATCTCTATGAATTGTTTCCAAAAATTGGACTCCACATTTCTCGAAACCCCGTGGTCCTAACAACAGGTAGCTTGTGATTGGCCAGCCTCGAGTCTTCCAAATATCTACCATTTTTTTTTCATCATCTAGATGATGACGTCTGACTATATTAACGATGGGTAAACGTAGAAATTCCAAAAGCAGTGATTAGGCTAAGCTACAATGTTTCAAACTTTCTTACGCTACTAACTTCAGCGAGCAAGTACCTCTATATAAAGTAGACTCTATGTATATATAATGTTGATTACAGTGCAACTGACTTACGATGTCAAAGGTCACTTCATGGCAGAGGTGTTCGTGAAGAGCTTAGCTATCATCTGATACCTTATTTACTTACAAAAGTTAATTATTTTGTTCTTTTAAAAAAAATGGCTCCTCCCCTTTAAATGTTTCACCAGTGTAATATATATTAACAAACTAAAACAAATACTTAATTAAATTACTCATAGATCATTTTTTCCAAGTTCATTTCAAGCAAAGAAATACACGTTGTTGTACATTTTCTTATGATTGTTATTTGTTAATGCCTTAGTGTAAACTAACATAAGCAGTTACATGTTAATATTTACTTTTAGGAACCCTTATAGTCTTACGAACTACTATGCCATGCTAACAAACAATCAATCAATGCAGTGTTTCTCAAACTGTAGGGCGTGCCCCTCTAAGGGGTGGTGGTAACTGTACGAGGGGGTAGCGAGCATAGTGAAAAATCAAAAACAAAACATTATTTTTTTTAAAAAAATTATTAATTCACTGAAAGTAAACAAACAAAATACATTCTGATATAATAAAAAAGAAAACTAACATCAGTACTGTTATGATGCACTTATAAATAAATCAGTCCCGCACAATGTGCATTTTATAATTAATTTAAAAATACTAAATTAAGATCAAGTTTAATAATAACCAGTGATCCCGTGGGCTTGTCATATAAAATACAATAAACAAAAATTAGCACTTATATTTATAATTTGTACGGTTTATAATCAATGCCTTAACTGCCGATTAAAAGTTACGATTTGCTCCCCAATGCCACTATATTCCACGTAGGCGAGTGTATGTGATGTATTGAGAAAGAGAAAAAAAAGGAATAAATAAGGAAATCCTCTGAAATAGGTAAATCCTTCGGAAACACTATCCAGATCATTTTATTGCATTACAAAGCCTTTGGAATAATTTTATGGATAGCAGTGCACAGAAAAGATCGTACTTCAGAAAAAAGTATATTTAAGTCGGGAGTAATTAATGCTTTGGCTGAGCGAGACGTTTATATACGCTGGTGGCATTTAAGAAAAAGTCGCTATGTAGTATTGTAGTTTTAGTGTCAAAGTTAATGGTTTCAACACATTGTTATTTGTATGAAGGGGCGGGCGATAAAAATTATAGTTAAATATTGGGTAGTAAATATTGAAGTTTGAGAAACACTGAATCAATGTATACCCAAACAAATTCAGTTTCCCAACCAAGGAATGGATAACTACAGCATTTTTTATGAAAATTGCCAACATTTTCTTCTGTGTATGTTGTGGAAATATGTTTAACTAGTAATAGAAGAATAATTGCTTTGAAGTTTGTTGCTTTGTCCAGTAATTTCATTAATCGTCAGTCCAGGGACCTGACTTCATAACTTTATTAATTATTGGTTAAATAAAAAAAACTTTAATATTTTTTTTCCAAATTCGAGATTTTTTAACAAACTGGATTCTTTAAATATTTCATTATTAAAATTGTTGCACTTTTATAACTTGGAACTAATTTGAATGCGTAGACCAGAAGTCTCTGCTCCAAAACCATTATTTTTTAACTACAATTGTGAAAACAAAATAAACATACACACTTTTTTTTATAAACTCATTCATTTCTTGTTTCGAACAGATTTAGGTGCTGTTATTACATTTTCTCTCTTTTTAATAACCAAGTGATACGGTGACTTTTTTAAAGATAATTTTAAAGTTTCTTTTCCTAGCTCACACAATCTTATTCAAAATCCTTGTTAATGAAGAAATATCTAATCTCCCAAACCAATATGACAGGTGACTGGTTTTTTAAATGAGTTTCTTAAGCTCTTTTCATTTTAAAAATGTTAATTCTTCGCTTCTTGCTTTTTTTGTAGAGAAGATAACATAGTTCTTATGTTTCTTCGCCTTACTTTTTTTTGTTTGAGGGGGTGACATTTTTTTTTCTACAATAAAAAAGTTCATACTAGCCGTAATGTCATTTTTCTTCTTCTTTCGAAGGCTTATTTTTTTTCTCGTTATTTGCTCTCTCTTACAAGTTCTTGTTTATTCTTTTTTAAATCAAGAACAGTTTAGATGATGCCAAGCGTATATACTCGGTTTTCTTTCATTTATGTGTTTATTCTTTATAATGACTTACTTTTCATTAGTACTTTATAATGGGTATTCGCGTATCTTTCACTATTCCTCTTGGGGATATTCTATTGATTTAAAATTGTACAATTGAAAACTTTCTTCCAAAAAAGATGATGTGATGTATGAAAATCATGTCGTATATTTAAGCATTGAATTTTAGGTTCGATTAGAGAGAGAGAGAAGTTAGGAGTTAACCGATATGAATTAGAGATTAACGTAAAGTATTTGAAAGTTTAAAGAGAAACTCGTCGATTAATTAGTTAATTAATATACAAATTTAGTAAATGACATTTCAAGTCGAACCGAAGTCATTTATTTCAGATAACAGTTAAGATTATTTTCAAACATAAGTGACTTCACTTGTAATTAAATATTAAAAATCTCATCTTCCTCTCTTTGGCTCCAATACTTTATATACCTGCATTTCGTTCCTTGGGATTTGTTAGATTTTTAAATAGATAAATAAACTATATTTGTGTATTGATTATGGTTGGTGTTCATTCTGACTCCCAATCATTAAGAGGTTTCAGGGGGAATGTCTTACGACTTGATTGCATAATTCTTACAGATATAATAGTAAATGGAATTTTGCAACATGAATGTTTCCAATTTGCAGTAACTAAATATAGGGCAAAAATAATTAAATTTCCTCGTTCAAAATGCTGTAAAAAAACCACTGCTCAGAATTACTTCAAACTTAGACTGAATGTACTTGAACCAACGTTTCTCAAACTGTGGGGCTTCCCCAACCCAGAGGGGCGTGATAACGCTACGATGGGGCGTGAGCATATTGAAAAGTCGAAAACAAAAGAATATTTAAGACAATTATTAATTTATGGAAATTAAACAAACAAAATGCAATCTGACATAATAAAAAATAAAATACACATTTTCACTGATATAATACACTTATAAATTTATCAGTACTGCACAAAGTATTTTATAACTAATTTAACAATACGAAGTTAAGAACGAGTTTAAAACTTACCAGCAACCCCATAGGCTTGCCATTTAAAAAGATTATTCCAAAAATTAATATTTATCTTGATAATTTGTACGGTGTAAAATTAATTCCTTCACTGCCGGTTAAAAGTTACGGAAATCGTTCCCAATGCCACCGCTTTCCACGTAGGCACGCGTATGTGACGTATAGAGGGGAGGGAAGAAAGGAGCACATAGAGCAAACCCCCTCAAGTAATTAATTCCTTCGCAAGCATATTACATTCCAAAGCCTTCGGAATAATTTTATGGATGCAGTGCACAGAAAAGATCGTGCTTTGGAAAGACGTATATATACGTAATTGAAAATTAATGCGTTGATTGAGCGGGACGTTTATATACGCCGGTGACACTTAAGAGGATAATGTTATTGTAGTTTTAGCGTTAAAGTATAGTATTATTGAATTAAAAACATTATTATTGTATCAAGGGGTGAATAAAATTATGGTTGAATATTAGGTCGCAAACATTGAAAGTTTGAGAAGCACTGACTTAGAAATGAATAAATTATAATCAGTATATATATAATCGCGCAGCATCGTGAAATACCCGGCGAAGAGGGAAGGTAAAGGCTAGTTTAAATATAAAGCAGTTAGTGAAAGCAAGATACCTCTATAAGGACATACACTGCCAAACCACAAATTTTATAATAAATCTGAAATGATGAAACTCAGCTGATTGATGAAAAGAAGAATACTCTATATCAAAAATAATCAATGAAAGAAAATTATTGTTAATGTATGCCAATGCTAATGAACAATTTTTTTAAAAAATTAAGTACCTCTGTTCCGTAGTAACTTTTTTTCTATATATATGGTATTTCTCCCATCAATACATTTAATCTCTTAACTTCCGAATAAACATAACGCGATTAACTCCCGTTTGCCAATGTTTTCACAGCGCGAGTATGCTGTGTAATGAGGGGGGAGAAGAATTGGATTAAATAAAGCAAATCCTTCTATGAATTAAGTAAATCCTTCGCAATCACTATCAAAGACATTTTATTGCATTCCAAAGCCTTCGGTACCATTGTTCTGATAGCATTGTAAAGAAAGAATTATATTTCTGAAAAACGTATATATACGTCCAGGGCTGTTAAGGCACTGGATCAGTGAGACGTATATATACGTTGGTACTTAACAGGTTCATTCCATTAAAATACCCTTTACTTGTATATTAATAGTCTTTCAAAAATTCTGGCAATGTTGTCTAACTTGTCGGGAAGATCTTAAAACTATAAAATGATACAGGTGTTTTTAAATGATTGTAATTTTGTAGAAAATGTATCTAAAGTATCTAAATTCAAAACATCTTCGTCCTACGTTTTATTTGTCAAACTTTATTCAATGTGAAATTGACGAACGTTTCCGATTTTAAAAAATTGTCTTTGCAACATGAAAGAACCTTACCAGCTGAAGTGGAAGGGATTGAGGTAAAGATTGATCATTCAGTTCAATATCGGAACGGGTATTTCGATTAATCGATTCGAAACCAAATATACGCCCTTGTCTCAGATTCCTAGAAGTTAAAATGGAAATTTGGGCCAGAAGTATGCCAAGTTCTGAAATGAGTAATGGGTTGACTTGAAACGATTTGATTTATAGTGATTGTTTCTTTGAGACAAATGATAGTCAACTTTTCAAAGAGGGATAAATTTCCCGATGAAAATAGGTTACAGTTAGCAGACTTCCTCGACTACAGCCCATAATTCTTCACGTCTATTAATAAATGGAAATGTAGTCTTTTCAGTTCTTGGAAATCGATAGTTTCAAATATCTTTTTGGAGGAATATCTTACGGATATTAATTTATTAACAGATTCCGAACTCTTAGTACATTTCCCCCCTACTAATATATTATCAGAAAATAAAAAAGAAATAGATTAAAATGTACCTAACGTCAAATATAAAGTAGAATTTAAAGAATAGTTATTTAGTATTTTTATTATTTATTGCAAACAAAACTTAGATTGAAAATTTAGAATATATAAATTAAATAATTTCTTAAAATACCGGGTGTCCTTAATTAAACCTGAACTTTCCGAGATGTCTATAGCAAAAAATATTCAGCGGAATTTTATGAAAGTTGGGTAAAGGCAGAATGAAGTGATGGGAATTTTATCAGGGGGAAAAAACAATGCATTTCAAAAACTACCCCTAGGTGGCGTATCATAGCTTTATTAAAAACATATAAATAATCTTCGAAAGTAAACAAAGCATGCTCGATATGCCGATCTCCATTGTCTGCTACCATCTGGAAGTGTAAAATCTCATGTTCGACTCTTGAAAGCAGTCTGAACTGGAGAATGTTGCGTACATTGAGATGTATGCTTTTTTTAAGGTTGGATAGAAATGGGATTGGATCATGATAGAACATGGCCTTGAGGTGTCTCCACAGCCCAAAGTTGCAAGGATTTAAGTCGGGAAATCTAGGATGTCAAGCTGTAAGAAAATGCAGGCTGGATGATTCCGTCGTCACCGAAATGGCGACGGAGCACTTGTTTCACACAACGGGTGATGTGTGTGGAGGATCATCATCCGGCATAACCACTGTGGTTGTATCACATCGACTTGCCTGCCGCTTAGAAATGGTAGCAGACAATGGTGGACAACATATCGAGCATGTTTTGTAAATGTTTGTAGATTATTTATATGTTCTCAATAAAGCAAGAAACGCCAACAAGGAGTGGTTTTTGAAACTCATTGTTTTTTCCCCTCGATAAAATTCCCATCATTTCATTCTACCATTACCCGATTTTCATGCAATTTCGGTGTATAGATTTTTCTATAGATTGCTCACAAGTTTCAAGTTTAAGGCGATATGTAATACCATCTTCAGAATTTTTTTTATTTTTAATATTTGATATTTGGTTTTAAATGTATTTTATAAAGGTTAATATTTAATAATAGTTCCATACAAAAAAATTTTAATTTGTTGCAAAATGTTTGTAAAATTTATATTTTTTGTACTCTTTTAAACATTTTAAAAATTCCTAAGGCTTTTTTAAATATGTTTATTTTCTTTCAAATTTTTTCCAACTACCTTATAATATACTACATAAAACTGTGCATGGATATCTTTTTGGTGCTGCTCTTGAATTTATTATTATTTTTTTATATAGTAAAATTTCCAAATATTTTTTAAAAAACTCAGAAAAAGTACTACATGTTAGAGTTAATTCCATGCACAGTTTCACAAAACATACATTTCAGAACATGTATAAAAAATTTCAAACTCACACTTCAATTATCAAAAAGCCTTAGGGTTTTCAATAATAGTATATGTACAAAAAATCAACATGAAGAAAAATGAGTTGGAAGTTTTCATTCCATGAATAGCATGATATAATAATCATCGAATAGCCTGAAACTTTTAAGAAATGTTATTTAGCTTATTTAAAACTACTTACTATAAGAAATTGCAAAAATGTAGAGCAATTAGACAGTATGCTGCCATAATGTATATATAGAAGAAAACGAATGGAAGATCACTATTTCATTAAATTTTGTCTTAATAATTATTAAAAAAATAAATACACACACTTCGGAGCTAATTCCATGTTCAGAGCTAATGAACAACATGTACAAAAGATGTTTATGCCTTTTTTTTATTTCCATGATTTTAAAAGCCTTCGCATGTTAAATATTGTACACGAATGAAAGCAAAATCAAACAGCAATTTATCTGTAAAATATATCAAAATCTAAGAGCTGCATATGTGTATTTTGTTTAAATAAGTATCTTACAATATTTCAATAATAAAAAAAGTTAAATTTCACACACATGGTATATATATATATATATATATCAACAAAAACAAATACATAAAAATGGGAGAGTTTTTCTCTTCTTGCGAATTAGATTTTTAATTATCTGAGTTATCAAAGTGAGATTTAGTATTTGCGCTTTGGGAGAATCCGTTTTGAAGTTTTAATTTCATTCATAATAATATCATAAAAGCCCGCACAACTTTTAAATCTGGACCACAAATCCATTTGCTCTTCCAATAAACAATACACAAACTAGAATTTTTGCATGAATTGCACAATTCTTTCTTGAAATGATTTGTTACTGCATATAAAATGGCAGTCTCACGCGCGGTAGAAAAATATTTAATTCATTTTTTATAGTTCCTTTCTAGCAGATAATCTGAAATGTGGGCGTGGTTAGTTGCTGTCCAGCATCAACTATTGTTCCATAACGTGATAAACAATCCAGGTACAGCTTTGAAATTTTGCAGGCTTGTTTATAAAGATTAGAGGTATCAAAATAAGCCAATAAAAAATTCGATAGTTTGATGATTTTGGGGGTACCATATCGCTTTAACTATGGATACTCGATATATAAAAAATACTAGCCTTTGTCCAGCCACTCTGTTGAATATTCCATGATGTTTTACGACTAGCTATTAATTTTAAGTTTCTGATATCTAAATCCTAGCATTAAGATTTTACTGTATATTCATCAACATTCTTATAAAAATATCCTCCTGATTTAAAAAAGACAAGACTTGAACTTAAAAAATGGAAGTATATTTATGTTTTGCGTCTTCGTAACACACTTTTTGGTTTAGATTTCCGCAAAATGTATTCTTATCGAATCACAAAACAAAATAAAGAACATGCCAACAAAATTCGGAGCCTAATAGTTCAAAAATGGAATGAATCCAGACTGTCTATAACACCCATTGGGAATTGATTTCCGTAAAACCCGTTTTTAGTGGATGTCTGATCACCAAAAACAGTAAGGCAGCTAAATTTGAAGAAAGCAGGTCTAATATTTCAAAAGTGGACCTTTTATCTATACTATCCCCGCAAATCCTGCTTGGGAGTCGATTTTAATAAAACTCGTTCTCAGCGGATCTCATTGTGTTGTTTTTGTTCTGATGCCACCTGTCTGACAGAGTCAGATCAAGGCCTGCGAAATTCATCGCGGAAAAGGGCTAGTCTGTTACTCATACCCTTAGCCTTAGCTTTGAGCACCATATAGGTGACAGTGTAATTTTGCACGGCTTCACCCCAATTTAGAAAGAGAACACCCTGTGGGTGGTTAGGTGCAACTTCTCTTCCTCTTCTACCAACTTGGGGCTTGACGGCTATTTAGAGTACCCCCATGCCACAAAGGCCCTATACATTTTCAAACACTCATACCTTCACCGGGGTTAGACCCCAGGCCCTACATCACAGTAGTCACCGTCGCTAACCACTATACCGGAAGGGTAATCAGTGAAAGAAAGAGTCCTGCCAATTTTCAAGTCTATATGCTTAACAGTTCCCTAGATTTCAAGATGAGTGAATCGCTTTTATGCAGATAATTACTGTAATTATCTTCTAAAAACTAAACTATCACCTAAAGGAATTCCACACATATTATACTATCTGCATGTAAACTTTACAATTTTACATTATAATCCTTGTTTTCAATTAAAAGTAAACAGCGAACAGTATTCTTAATATTAACTGTTCAAATTCCAGAAATAACAACAGTAAAGCCATTATGAAACCGTTTACTTCAGCTTGTTTTTAGGTTAAAAAATATACGAAATTCATAAAAAATATACAAAACAATGTGTAGATTTTTTAATCAATGCGTCAATTTAAATTAGATCAATGTGTAGTTTTATCAAACATTTGTTTTCATTTGCTCAAGTTTACTTATTATTGTGCAATTTATACATACCGAATAATATAAAACATAAGGGTTGCCCGACTGAAAAGTGGACATGGACGATTGAGTCAGAATGACTGTAGCCATAGCAGTACCTTCAAAAATGATATAAAGGGTGGTAAAAGATGTACACAGCAAGCAGTGTTCAATAGTGAAACCTGTTTGCGGTACAGGAAATTGATTTTAAGTAAAGTCGTACTGTACAAGGATGCATCCATAACAAAACAATGCGTGGTTTAACGATTTCTGGTTGGGTAAGGTGAGCTTAATACGAACCTCTATCGGAGAATGTTGGTAATCTATGACATGCAATGCTACAATCGAAAAGCTGGAAACAGTTTCTGAAAGGAGTGGCAAACGATATCCATTAAAATGCCCATTTACACGTCTGAGGAAACCCAGATCTTAAAAAAAACTCTAATGGAAAGTGTTTGAACACCCACCATACAGTCCTGATTCGTCACCCTGAGGATTTCTACACTTTTTTCCATTCAAGAGAGTATTACATTTCCATTTGGATGATGAAGAGAAGAAAGCTGGATAGGACTTCCTCAAGTATTAACCAAGATCTATTTTAAGCAAAAGACTAGAACCAGTTACAGAAACGAGGATAACTGTGTTACAACGTCCTTGGCGATTTCTTTTGAATTTCAATAAAGATGTGTTATCCCTTTGTTTAAATTGCTCACTTGTCATTTAGGCACTCTTTATATTAGTACACGACACAATAAACTGAAATAAGTAATCGCAAATACAGCCTGCAGAACGTTTTATCATTAGCATCAATTGATTTGATATTTTCTTAAATTCCTACCATTAGCTCGCTTTCTCCCTGTTATATATATATATATATATATATATTTTTTATATTATATATATATGTATGTTGTGTGTGTGTAATGACTCCCTCTAGTATCCTTTAAATTAATTTCCTTTAAAATGTTTTCTAATTCTTTGGTTCAACACTAAAGCCGTAATTTTAATCCTAATCTAATTGCTCCCGTGCGTTTGCAACCAATCATGGCTCCCGTTAGAAAGAAGTCGCGCGACCTTCACCATCAGTATAAACCCAGAGTGATGTGTGCTCACTCTCTTTGTCTTTGTTTTCGTCATGTAAGTCGATGCTGCTTGTTGCTTCTACTATGTGTTTGTGTGCGTCCATATTAATTAGTCCAAATACTTTATATGCCTATGAAACTTTATATACCTGTGACGATGAATAAATACGGTTAAAACCAACAAGGAAGTAGTTCTCTGTTTTCGAAGAAATAACCATCGACAAATCTGCATACAAGTAACCAACAGATATAGGCCTCGACTATATATATCGTGTTCAAATTTTCATTCGTTGAATAAATGATTTCTATTCATCCAATCAAGTTCAAATAAATTTTTTAAACTTATAGTGGATGACACTTGATGTTAATACATTTTTTTCAAATATTAATTCATTAATTACTGGTTAATTAATTAAATTAATTACCGGCTTTCGACGCCAACTTAGGTTTATCTCCATTGTTTTAAGAATGTAACTATTAATACAAAGACAAAAGTTGGCGTCGAAAACCGGTTTTTCAGCCTCACTACCCAAACCGGATGTGCATTGTTACAACAATGCAGACAAACAAATCATACTCTTTTTCAATTCCTTATATTAGTTCACTCTCTCTCCCTACATATATATATGTTGATCAAATTTTCAATTGTTAATAAGATACATTCTATTTATCCATCAAAGTAGGAATTGACTTAATTTTCTTTTTATATTACTTGTTTAATAAACGTTTCCGTTTACGTAACTGTATTCGGCATACGTACTAATTTGACATTCCGTATGAAATATGCAGATAAAATATTCATCGACTTTAAAAGGGGGGGGGATGTATCCCTTAGTCATGAAAAGGGCACATTTAAATATCACAATATAGTGCATATACTTTTATACTGAAGAAATATTTAAGGCGTAGGTGTTATCTCAAGGAAATATATACATCGAAAAAAATAAAACTTTAAGCATCATCGTATCCCCGAAACATCAAAAACTATCCAAAAATAAAATGTTCAATGAAATACGCTTTTCTATCCTTCTGTAGGATTCTTTCCAATATTTTTTCCATCAGGAGCAGTCAATGCCAGATCCCCGGAAATGATACCATGATGATTCATGAGAAACTGGTGGCATCCAGCTTTGTGGTATAGGGTTTCATGGTACGGCGGAATTTAAAGAGCAGTGCTTCCACGGGAAAGAATTTTCATACGTATAAGATACTGAATATTTTAGAGGATATACATGTACATTTGTGCTTACTTTTGACATCGATATCGATTCTGATGTCGAAATGCTTTCTCATCGAATAAATATGCTCTTTAAAGAGTTCTTAGAACCGTATCGTCCCGGAATTTCAAATGGAAGGTGATCCAGTAAGAAGTATATACTTCTTTGGCTTTGAATGTACTCAAAATTTAAAGGAATTTTCCGTTTGCTGAATTCAGTACTTTTTATTTGGGGAATTTATTACCAGGGTAAGAAGACTAATATGTATTTTTCTGTGTTTGTGATGATACAAAAGATTATATTTTTGGACATTATGGATTTAATGTAAACACAGATTCATTTATTGGTAGCTTTTTTGAAGAAATTCATACTTCAAAACAAATCCTGAAACATCAAATGATTTATCAATAAAGAAATTAGTGGGAAAAAGATATATTGGACTTATATAAGGTTAAAAATCTTCATTCTCTATTGGCTTTGGATTCGTAAATAATTAACACAGCAATAAAAAAAAACATTTTTTTTCTTTATAAAAATTCAGTGTTTCTCAAACTGTGGGGCGTGACAACTGTGTGAGAGGGGGCGCAAGCATATTGAAAAGTAGAAAGCAAAATATTATTTAAAAAAATATTAATTTACTGAAAGTAAACAAGCAAAATACATTCTGACATAGTAAAAAATAAAATGCACATTTAAACTGATATATTACACTTATAAATGCATCCGTGCTACACAATGTATCTTATACTTAATTTAACAATACTAAGTTAAGAACAAGTTTAATAATTACCAGTGCTCCATGGGAATGTCATATATAAAATTATATACAAAAATTAACACTTATATTGTTAATTTGTATGCTTTATATTTAATCCATTAACTACCGATTAAAAGTTATGCGATTCACTTTCCAATGCCAACCGTTTTCCTCGTAGGCGTACGCATGTAATATATTAGGGTTGGGGGGAATATAGAAGCCAAAAATTTGAAATAAGTAAATCCTTCACAAAAACATTGTCAAGGTCCTGTTATTGCATTTCAAAGCCTTCGGAATAAGTTTATGGATAGCAGTGCACAGAAAAGATTGTACTTCGAAAAGACGTATATATACGTCAGGGAAAATTAAAGCTTTGGAAAAGCAACATGTTCATATACACCGGTGGCACTTAACAGATTAAAGTCATGTCGTATTGTTTGCGTCAAAGTTTAGTATTATTGAGTTTAATATATTGTTATTTTATGGGGGGGGGGGTAAAAAAACTAATGATGGAATATTGGGTCGCAAATGATGAAACTTTGAGAAGCACTGCATTACTCGTCTTTTCCAATTGCTTAAAATAAGACTTCGAAAGAGAGAAAAGTCTCGATATTTGCTTATACTAAATTGGATAATGATTACTAGTTATTTAATGCAAGGCTTAAAAAGCCAAAAATTATTTTGATGCCAAGCGAGAAGAAATGGGATACGTAAAAAAATAAAATAAATAAATAAATTACACAACTAAACTTAAAAGGAATTAATTGTAAATAAAACTCTGTTGTTGTATCTGTTTTCTTGAATTTAAAAACTCAATAAAAGTATTTGAATAATACTTTTTATCAAAAAGATTGTGCCAAATTTATTTTGTATATTTTTTTGAAGCATAGAATTTTTCAGGGAAATATAGATGTGCAAAATGGCAATGAACAAAGATCAATTCATATTTATATATTTATCTGTTGTGGTGGTGGTGGTGTGTTATTCATCCTCCCTCCGAAAGAAGCCCCGAAATTCATTGTGGCAATAGGGCTAGACTGCATCCGTCGTTAACCACAGCATTGAGTAGCCTATAGATCAGCGGTTCTTACACTGTGTTCCGGGGACCCCTAAGGGTCCACAATGCCTCTCTAGGATGACCACGAAAATTTTCATGCAACATTGAAGTTTCCCTCTTTTACAGTCTCTGAAACGCTTCTTGGAAAATTGAAAGATGTGCCTTATTAGAATAGATCACTTAACATTCTCCAATGAAAAAGCTCTTCTAGAACTTATATTTTGATTAAGAATATTGAGTTAGAAAGGATTGCTCAAAATCTTGAAGGGCCGCGATATCACGCTGATACATAAATGGGGACGATGGCAATTGAATGTCTAAGAACCGCTGTTGTAGATGATAATTCAATTTCTCTGTGTTATACCGTAATTTTGAAGGAGGATCGCTGGAGGATTGGTCCGGGGTTCTTCTACCACCAATTTCTCAAGAGGACTTTCGGCTTGCTGAATACTTCAAGTGCTCCCATGCCACACAGGCACTATTTGCTTACAAATAGTCTTACAAGGTCTTCCCCGGGATTCGAACCCAGAGCCTATAGCACAGTAGTCAGCGTCACTGTACTGACTAAGCGGCTCTATTTTTTACCCTTTTTAAGGTTTTATTTGCTGTAGATTCTAAGAGATTATTTTATATCAAGTTTTTAATTCTACATTTAGAACTAAAAGCTATTTGGAAGATTTTAAAGTAATTTTACGATGTAGATAAAAAAAAACAGTTTGAAACAAATGAAAAGTATTTTCACTCAAATAATTTATATAAAAAGATTTGATAAACTTTTCTGAAGTAAGTATAGATAGCGGGAAAATTAAAGTTGCAAATGAATTAATACAAAATGTGTGTGACTTTGCCGAGCTAATTTTCAGTAAATGACTCAAAAGCTAATCTGTGAAGGATCTGAATAAAGAAAGCCTGATTATTTTATGTTCATTTTAATGAATTCGGAAATTTTTCCGTCAATTTTTGCTTCTTTAAAATATTGTTAAAATCCCTAGATATTAAGAAGAAAGAAACGTATCTCAAACTTGCATAATGCTAATGTTACATAAAATTTTAAGGAAAAATTTAGTAATATAATTTATTTTTATAATAATTTTAACTTAAAAACATTCGACATTCTAATTAGATACTTTATAAACTAATATATACTACAAAACTGGCTGTTTTTAATAGAGAAAGTAAGTATGAACACTGACAATGGCATATTTTAATGTCGACAGGATGAACGTATACTAAGTATTCCATAATATTCAACGTGGAGCAATGAATCGTTTCATTCCGATATATCATTTGTAATAGACTTCATGCCATTAACTAAAGAACCAAAAACTAAATACGCTAAATGTATTGTTCAATATAAACGAAACCACATTGTTCCTAAATAACGAAGCGAATGAGTACATAATTACTTATCTATTAAAACAGTCTACCGAACACATCAATGACACATTTTGATTATAGAAAGGTTTAATGAGACACGAACTTGCCACGATGCGGCTTACATACTCCAAATCAAGTAACACCTCAGAGTGGTCTTTAAAATATGTCCCACGGAACCCTGGGGTTCTACAAGACATATCCAAGGGTTTCACGAGTCGCAATAAAAAATCGAAAAGAAACTTATAAATAAGTATAAAATATATTATATTAATGCATCCAATCACGACTCCTGTTACAAAAGAGTTGTACGACCTTCACCGCCAGTATAAAACTCGCAGCAGACGGTTACGAGCTCTCTTGTCATCATCATGTAGTCTGCTGTAGCTAGTGTTTGTGTATTGTTGTGTGTGTGTGTCTATTTGTGATTACGTACATCTATGTGTCTTCATGTTCAGTGTTTAATAAAGAAGAATAGCTTTTCCAAGACTGCCTCATCGATAACAATGAAAATCCAACATCAACCATCGTAAATAGTAACCTTACGGAAATACCAACACCGGTCACGCTATCAAGATCTTCGCCACAAGTCGTCTTCCTTTACTTAATCCGTCATCATCGTTATATATATATATGCTTCCTACTAGATTGTGAATATTCTATTGTTTACAATCTTGGGTTCCACGAGATAATTTTACACTCATTAATTAACAAAGTGTCTTGCAGAACTAGTGAATTTTCTAATGACAAATACACCATTTTGTAACTGTAATAAAAAAGCACTTATCATGAAAGAGAGGAAATAACTTATATCAACAGATTCGATGTTAAAATCTAAATTTAAGCAAGAACTGCTCCTAAATTTCATGTTGCAAATTCGTGAAAAATACACAGTATTTCTCACACAGTTATAAATACTTTAATGCTATTCAGAGCATTGTGTTTAAGTGAAATATATTCTCAACGTGAGAGTGACTATAAAAACAGAGTACAAAAACAAATCAAACGCAGAATATGAAATACGACTGTAGATACTTTCAATACAAATAGGCTTCGACAATTTGTGTAAAAAGAGGAAGCACATATCCCAATTATTAAATATAATGTACAGTAGGTGGCACTTGGGTCACAAATTAATATTATTAATGAGTAAATTGTCTTAAAATAGATTATAATTTAATAATAAATGCAATACTTCTTTTAAATGCCATTACATAAAGTACTAAAACATATATGTTGATCTACTTTAAATATTATTTTGACAGTATTCGTGTAAGTATGTTTATGGAATGGGGTTCCACGTAAAACACTTTCTAGTTTTTGGGGTTCCACAAAAACGCCTTTGATTTCTAGGGGTCCCGTGAGTTGAAAAACTTTGAAGACTACAGATACACACTAACAAAATTTATATTTCAGATACTGAAGTTGCCACAACAGCACTGTGTAGTCTAGCATAAAAACTTGTAGCACGAGAGCATTACTTATTGCCAAAGCATAAGAGTGCACATAAACATTCAGGACGTCATCTTTATAGGTGGGGACATTAATATTTATACAAGAAAAGACATGGAGGTTTGTTCGTCCTTCCAAAAAGATACCATCTCAAACACAGATAATGTCTGATATGTATGCATCTCTTTCATAGCTATGTCATGGACGAAAACGAGTTAAGAGCTCTTTCCAAGTGAAAACACACCTACTATTGCTTTTGAGGCTAAACTTGGACTCATCCGAAAGGAGAACAGCCAGGCGATCACGCATTGCCTCGCATAAAAACTTCGTTCGTGAAGACTTCGACGCACGGTTGACCTTGCTACCAGCCTTCAGGAGCTAGCAATCAGCGAGGATCTGAGTTCGGCTGGAGTTGCGGTTCTCTACCATCGTGAGTAGAATGATAAATATTGGTCATTGACACTCTTTGTAGTGTGTGACCGTTTTTGGCTGAACCTCCTGGATGATGAATTCATGGTTCGAAATTGCTACCAAAGTCTATGAATCATAGACGGACTCGCATTCAGCCATGTAGCTACTTCTTTCAGACTTTGTTCCCCCTCAAGTCTCCGAATAGCTCGATATCGTAGTTTATCGGTCAAATGAGACCTGGAGGTCATTGTAATAATATAGCTATACCAAATTGTTTTATTTAACACACGTAGCGACAATTGCTGTCTTGCTTTGAGACATCAAATTTTATGTTTCTCGCGAATGACGTATTCAGACTTCATCACCATTATTTTGAATAATATATAATATCATACTCGGCTCCTTTTATTTACCAATATATTCAAATTTCATTGATATTGGCTTATTAGTTATCACTATAATTCTGATTGTTTACTTAATTATGATAATCAGTATATATGATTATTTTACGACTTGTAAAACAATCATATCTCTATTCATAGAACAACTCTTAAAATGCTTCTAAGTACAAATTGTTTAATTACTCAAATTTTAATTTCTACAAAAATAAACAGCAAGAACGAATTGTTTTTGTCAGGATCATTATTTATAGCTGCATCATTTAATAGCATATGAAACTAAGAAAAAGAAGGCCCATTAGACGTTTTGAAGCAAAGGAAAATACTGTACAAAAAAAAGAGCAAATATAAATTTTAGTTTATATTTTAGCAAAATATATGTTAGAGTTACTTACCTTTTTAAAAGAGAGCCACGTGACCTTCCAAGAACTTCAAGAAATTTCCTGATAGAACCGTTTGTTATTAAGAATGCAAAAAGAAAATGATCGGTTCGCCACGGGGTTTCAAGACTCCATTTAAGACTAGATGGAGCGGGAAAAGAGTTAAAGGGGAAAAAACAGAAAACTCTTATTTCAGCTAAATGTATTTTGTTTATTTAACTTCTCTTCTTCATTTTGTTCCAGTGCTTTTGAACTGAAGTATCACAAATTCCAATTCGTTCTCAATCGCAATACTGTCCTAATGTATTTCATTTTAGTTTTTATCAAACTTTGCAATCGCAATACAGTCCTAATGTAATTTAGTTTATTTATTGAATTTTTATCTATCTATATATAGATAGCTTTACTTTCCGAGCCGTTATCGAAGTCATAGTTTGCAAATTGTTTCGTCTGGAGTATTATTTTTCTTAAGTAATTCTGGGAAACACTTTCCGAAAAAAGATTTCGGAATACCTCCATTTACTTTCACAAAATACTAAGACCACCTTATTTCTTCATTTCCTACTATTAGTTCACACTATCCCTATATATATACTTATAAACACTCATGTCCATAAATTAAGGATAATGAAGTTCAGGCAAAGAAAGAGACAGAAGCAAAACAAATTTGACTTATTTGTAAACTCTATTTATTAAACAAAAGGAAAAGAGCAAAAAAGATGCTATATGTTTGACATAATTAATAAAAATTGCGATTTTTACTCCCTGGAGCAAATTTCAAAAAAGAACCTATTTACAAAAAAACAGTATAACATGGTTGGTATGATGGTTAATACGGAGTATGTCTCCCGGACGATGCAATACAGGCCTTACAACGCCTACGCAAGCTGAGTATCAAATTATCAATCTGATCTTGGGGAATATTACACCACTCCATCAAGTAATGCCCTCCAAAGTTCCGGTAGACAGGTGGGAGGGGGTTGACGAGCTTCAATTCGTCGGCCAAGCATATCCCACACATGCTCATTGGATTCAAGTCCAGTGAGTATGCTGGCCAATCCATACGGGCGATATCCTCCGATTGAAGGCATTCGTCTACAATGTTTAAACGGTGAGGACGGGCGTTGTCATCCATAAACAGAAATTCCGCACCCATGGCGTCCCGAAACAAACGTACATGTTGTTCCAGAATGACATCCCGATAAATGTGGCCTGCCATCGTTACACTCTGAACATGCAGGTCAGTTCTAGAACCAGGAATAATTCCTCGCCAAGCGAGCCATCCTGCACCACCGTAACTGTGTCGTTCAATGGAGTTCTCTTGGGGGTAACGGGTACCTGGCGCTCTCCATATGAAAGTCTAGCGAGAATCAGACTGCAAACTAAACCTGGACTCGTCGGAAAACAACACACAAGACTACTGTTGCGGTATCCACAATGCATGCTTTCTACTCCAGGTTAATCGCAGGCGACAGTGAGTTGCGGTAAGGGGAACACACCTGACAGGCCTACGAGCATATAGACCAATGTGCCCTAAGCGTCTGTACACGGTCTGCCTTGAAACTGTCGTACCGGTAGCTGAAGAGAGCTGACGAGATAGGTCTGATGCTGCGCTCCGTCTGTTTCTTTTGGCCGTAATTGCCAAATACCGGTCCTCATTCGGCGTTGTAACTCGGGGGTGACCTGTGCTGTAACATCTACTCACATTACTATCATCTTGGAATCCTAGTCAAAGACTGGTGATGACACTCTGGGCGATTCCAAGTTCATCAGATACTTGCCGCTGGATACGTCCACATTCCAGTCGTCCGATAATTCTACCACGTAAAAAATCATCCAAATGCTTCCTTTGTGCCATAACTATGCGGTTATTGCACTGAAATGCTTTTAAAGCGCTTGTGAACAATTTTACTTCTTTACCACCATTCCTTATATACCCCTCTCTTACACTCTCGTAATTGTGACGTACTATCCGGGTCATCTGGTGGTTTCCTGTAATTTGCATATTCTTCTTCAAGATGTGTGTGATAATTCTACAGGTGATATTTTTATTTTAGAGTTCAATTTCTGTGTGATTCTGAATTATCCTTAATTTATGGACATGAGTATATATATATATATATATATATATATATATATATATATATATATATTGTTAAAACTTTCAATCGTTTATAAAATACTCTCAGTTAATCCTACCAAGTTCAAATACAGTTTTTTAAACTTGTAGATGATGATACTTGATGCTAATACAGTTTTTTTTTCAAATATTAATTTATAAATTAAATTAAAAAATGAATAATAGTAACAAACAAAAACAATAGTCCAACAGCATATATAGAAAGGAAAACCGTTTGTTGTGTCTATGTAGCGCAATGGAAATCGCGTTGGACTTTTCATTCAAAGGTCGCGCATTCGAATCCCACCTGAAGTGGGTGGCCCACTTCCTGAGTATGCGATTCATTTTTACTATACTATTTTATTTGATTAATACAATTTAATGAATAAATAAATAGTAAGAAACAAAACAAGTAGTCCAACACCATATATAGAAAAGAAAATGGAAAGTTACAAGGAAAATCACTTTCTATTTTGTCATTTAATATTGTGATTCTGCCATACGTATACATATATTTATATTAAATGTAACTATTTAGTAAAAAGTAAGTAAAGTAAAATGTTTCCTTGTTGACCTAAATAGGAATTCACTTAAAAAAATTATTACACCATTTGCTTTTATTCAGTATATATCGCTAGTAAGCCTTGGTTTTAAAAAATCCATTTTTAAAAAAGTTTTGAAATAGTTTTAGTGTCTAGCTATCAGTCCAGCTATTATATATATATATATATTTTTTTTTAGTTTTCATGTATTCGTGTAATTTTGTATTAAACTTTGCTACTAGGACCATTTAATTTTTCACATAGAAACGTTTTAACTGCTGTTGTGCAACTCAACGTAAAGTTTCACCTTAGATGAATTCCAACGCATTTATCGGTGGTTTTATTTATTTAAAATTAATTTTTAGAGAAGTTATAAAAGACATAAATTATATACTACATTATGAAGTCTTCAATGGAGCTGGTATACCCAACTTTACGATTTTAAACCGCAGCATATAAATTGTTACATGCGAAGTTTATAATAGTACCTTCAAAGAAATATGTAGTTAAAAAAATTTCTAAATCAAATAAAACGTCAAAAAAATCTGTACATACATATTATACCATGAACCAATATTGTTGAATCAAAAGAAGTCACCAAATACTACGACATACTGCCAATATTGGCAATCATTCCATTGCACGTTAGAACCTAGTTATAACAATAATAGCTATTACAAATATTTTTTTTTACTGGCCACGTTTTTTCGTTTGACGAATTAATTTGATGGTATAGTATTTAAATACTAAAACTTTAATTTAATTTTTTTAACAATAAGTTTATTATGTAGGAAATTAAGCAAGAATTGCAACATACACTGATGAAGAGAATTTCCATATTTTATCGAGAATTGCATGAAAAGAACTTAACTGAATGAAAAACATTTGCTTCTCGATAAAAATGCAAATCTTGTACTGAAAAAACTTATTCGTACATGTGTGAGTAGGCGGAGCCAGCAGAAAAACAGGCTTTATGAGCGCGTGTATGAGCGTTTAGAAGTATTTCTTTCGCCAGAAAACCTCGGCAAATTTCTTGGTGTTATTTTGAAGCAATCGGCTCAATTCAAATTGTAACTGTAAAAATGAGTAGCCACCAACGTTTAGATGATGAGATATGGTGGAAAATTGTGAGGAGGCTAGAAGCAGGCCAATGTCAAGTCCAGATTTGTAGAGAGTTCAATTTAACGCCCAGCGCCGTAAGTAACTTTTGGAAACAGTTCCAGGATACTGGATCCATCGAGAGAAAGCCCGGGCAAGGTCGTCCAAGAGCCACGACGGCCAGAGAAGATCGCAATTTGTCGATTATATTGAGGCCTACCTATTGAGGCCTATTACAGAGGGGTTACCGCTTTTCAGCTCTCTCGTTACTTGTACGAAGCCACAGGAACCCATGTATCAAGGGTGACTGTTTTAAAAAGACTTCATGAGAGAGGGTTGTTTGCCAGAAGACCTATTGTTTGCGTCCCGCTCACGTCTACGAACAGGAAAGTCCGTTTAGCATGGTGCATACAGCATAGAGATTGGAGTATGGATAAATGGGTGACCGTTCTGTTCACCGATGAGTCCCGTTTCAGCCTAAACACTGCTTCTTGTCGTACGTTCATATGGAGAGAACCAAGGACCCGTTATCTACTCTCCAATATCCGCGAAACCGACAATTATTGCGGAGGAGGTTTAATGGGGTCTAGGCAGGCATCGTGTTCGATGGCCGTACACCTCTCCATGTCTTTAAAAGAAGCACTATGACTGGTGTGAGGTATAAAGATGAGGTCACAGAAACCGATGTTCGCCTTTTCAGGGGTGCATGTGTCCCAAGTTTATTTTAATGGACGATCACGCGAGGCCACATAGAGATCTTCTAGTCGACGAACTTCTAGAGACTGAGGATATTTGCCGTATGGATTGGCCAGCCAGGTCTCCAGACCTCAACCCTATAAAGCATGTCTGTGACGCTCTGGGGAAGGCAATTTCAACTCGCAAACCTCTTTTAGAACCATCCAGTGAATGAAAGAAGCGTTGCTGAGCGAATGGAACCGATTGCCACAAGAACTGATAAACTACCTTATTTCAAGTTTGAAACCCCGCTACGATGCCTGTATAGCTGAAAGAGGGGCCATACCCCCTTATTAACACATTTCTTTTGTTTATTCTGCAACCTCTGTTTTATACCTTCAACTCCAATGAGTGTTACGCTCGATGATGCGTGTTTATTGCAGTTCTTGAATAATTATTTGTTTTGTATTGTATCAATGTATGTACGTATCAAATTTCATTAAATTTGGTCCAGTAGCTCTAGAGATAATCGATCAAGTCTGCAAATTCTTTTGATTTCTTACACTAGTGTAAATAAAGCAGAACTTAATTAAATGAGTATACCAATGTCTTGGTAGCAAACGAAATAAACTGCGTCTCTTGATAGTTAATAGTAGTTTGTAAATTTTGAAGGAAAACATAAGGAGTTTCTGCGTAGCATGCTGTAATTATCAATCCTTTCTTGCAATGACAACATCCGAACTCGCGCGAGCTTACCATTTTCTAACTTATACAATACACAGCTTGAGTTCTCTGAAGGTCAGTTGCATTTAGCCCGGGAGAAGTCGTGCACTCGAAACTATTTTTAGTGGTCAAGTGGGGCGACTTAGTCTCACACACCTCAATCTTTTTTTTATAATTATTTTTATTGTAAGGATAAAATCGTAAATCCAGTGAATAATTTAATTGTGTGAAAGTATACTTAATTACCTTAGAGAAATTTTTAATTTTTCTTTTATAATTTGACAAAATTCCTATCAAACTTAACTTAAATGTGCGTTACTTTAATAATGGACACAAATCGCAGACACTTTTCAATAACATTACAGGAATGATATTTGCTGTCAAAACTCTCATTCACACTGAAAGTTGAAACCCAAGATCAATTAATTATATTTTTTTAACTTATTTTTATATTTCATTATTTATGTGTTGGACTTTTTAATGGTACATTTCGTATTATAATACATTCATAAGATATAAAAATGTTATATAACATGTTTATGCAGCCATTACCCATTTACTTCACTACATGACGGTATTCTTTTAAATTTATTGATATCTTAAGTCTATTTTTAAGTTTTCGATTGATTGAAAAACCTTTCTGAAACTATCACCACTTGATTAAGGTGCCTGGACTAGTGCAAAATCATCAATTTTGATGAAAATGACAAAAAAAACTTTTATTTAATATTTTTAATATTTGAATTTTCTTCTTTCTAAAAATACTTTAATTTTGCTTGCACTCTAATTATTTACGAAGTTATAGTAGTTTTTATGTCAAAGAACAAAAACTGTAAGTGAGAAATCGAAACCGGAAGTGCTTTCAATTTGAAAAATTGTTACTCTTTTGGAGTTTTATTGAATTTATTTATAAAATATTAATTTAGGTAATATTAAAACTGAATATGGTGATATTTTTTTTATAATTATTTAATAGTTTTTAGTAAAATTTGGCAACACTTTACAGGTTTGTTGTCATTTTTCGCTTTGCTTATGCTCTAGCTACTCGATTTTTCTCTCCACATTTAACTTATTATTTTGATATATTTTGTAAAAAAAAAACTGTCTTTTTTAAGACAAAATCTTAAATAATTATGGCTAAATCAAGATCTGGGAGGTCTAAGAAGCGCCGATTTACTGGAAATCGTTATACCATTTCGTGCTACTGTTAATGAGAATGATAAAACATCTGAGCCCAATTCTACTGAATCCGCCAGTGCAAAAAATTTAGAATCAAGCCATACAAGTTTGGAAATTTCCTCAGAAAGATTCTTTGAAACTTATGAAGGCAATAGAATTGTCAGCTTGACAAATTTAATTTCATTGTTTGCCATAGTTTGCTGCCTTGATTGTTATTCTCGGGGCTTGCAACGTATAGATGACTCTGTCATTGGATTATGCTGACATATGAATCTAAATTGCAAAAACTGCTCCTTCTTTAAAGGTTTCCCTACGACAAAGAAGAAGAAATGTTCTTGTCTTATAAACTCTTCAATTGTTTTGAGGCTAAGGTTAATCGGGAAAGGATTTTCAGCTGACAAAAAGTTATGTGCTTTCCTTGGTTTACCTTTCCTGTCAAAACATGATTTCCGCAATCAAGAAAGGAAATTGCTGAGAGTAACTAAACGCGTTGCTCAAGAAACAACGCTGCATTGGGTGAAATCAAAGGCTCAAATAATTTCACTAAATGTGGAATATCTATTGATGGTACTTGGCAACGCAGAGGCTACTCATCTTTGAATGGGTGTGTAAGTGCCATATCAGTTGGCACCGGAAAAATTTTAGGTATTGACGTTATGACGCAATATTGCCACATATGTGCGAAAGGCAATAACCAATCATCGAAACATGCATGTTCGAACTATAAAGGTTCCACTGGGAACATGGAGGTTGTTGGAGCCCACCGTTAATTTGAGACATCAAATGTAAGGGATGTGCAGTACAGTGAATACTACGGAGATGGAGACTCTAAAGGGTATGAAGCTGTTAAAAACTTGTATGGAACTAATACAGTAACCAAACTCGGGTGTATAGGACATGTACAGAAACATGTAGGGGGGGGGGCGGTTGCGTCAATTAAAAAAAACGATGGAAGGTTTGGGAGGGAAAAATAGATTAACTGATAAATTAATTGACAGAATCCAGAACTATTATGGAATAGCTATTCGAAGCAATGTAGATAATCTACAAAATATGATGAGTAGTGTAATAGCTGCATTTTCCAACTGTGCATCTGGAAAAACCAATTCATTGCATGGATAGTGTCCTGAAGGATCTGAGAGTTGGTGTCGCTACCAAAGGGCAAAAGCAGCTGGGAGTCCTCTCAATGGAATTAAGCTAGGACTGCCTAGTAAAATTATAAGCCAAATAAAGCCTACATATCTAAAACTGTATAATGAAACTTTGTTGAAAAAATGTCTTTATGGCAAGGCACAAAATTGTAACGAAAGTTATAACAACATTTTGTGGAATCTTGTTCCCAAAAATATATTTATTGGACTGGAAACATTTTGTTTGGGTGCATTATTAGCTCTAATACATTTTAATTCTCGTTATGCCGGTACAATATCAGTAATTCGAAATGTAAATGGTTCCCTTCCTGAAAGTGTTGCTCAAGATTTACTTAAATTTGATAAACAACGGATTTCAACACCCTTAAGATACTCTTTACCAATTACAAAATTGTCTCGAAAAAAAAGAAAAGCCGCAAGGAAAACAAAAAGTACTAAGGATGAAAAAACAGAAGACTTAGTATATTCATATGGAGGTTTTTAAAGTACTTCTTTGCATGATTTTTATTCTAATTTATGAAAAACAATATTTTTAAGAGCTTTTTGATGAATGTTTACTGGAAACACAGCACAAATATATTTTGTACTAAATATTTCTTAACTTCTAAAATACCATAGAAGAATATATATTTGTTTTTTATGTAATTTTTTTAATGCAATAAGGTTTTTTAAAGTACTTTTTATATGTCTAATCTGTATTTCGTAAACTATGTACTTAGACTTTAAAAAAAGCTTTTTGACACTATAAAATTGTTAAAAATGTTGAAAGATAATAGTTTGAATAAAGTATATAATATTGATAATTGCTTTGAAAAGGCTTGTTCTTTTATAAATAGATGTCTTGGTTTTTGTAGCAGTAAAGTTTTTAAATTTTGAATTTTAGATCTTTAAATGCATTTTTCTCTGAAACAAATTTTTTGATAATTTACAACACGGTAAGCATGATATCTCAAAATGTTCTGTAGATAATTGTCTGAAATTTTGTATTATTGTTCATTATTATAGTATGTATGCCGTGACGTAAGGATTAAGAAAAAGCAGCATGCTTACCTTTTTAATGATTCTTTTTCTGTGTGATAAATGTGACATTTTTGAAAAATTTGCATTGCGTGCACTTTTTGACCTCTTGTTCAGTGATACATTAAAATTTTCAAAGGTATTAGGTCAGTTTATTAGTAACTGTTTTCTGAGTAAAAATATACTGTTTTTTTTTTTTAATTTTGCATTAGAATGTATTTTACTATGTTTAACGTAACGTGCAAATAACGTCTAATTTAAACCTAAAACTGTCCATATTTAAGAAAAATACATTGAAAAAAAATTTTTTTTTGCTCTTTTTATTACTTTTTAGTTATAATTAAACAAAAAAATGAGTTTGAAAATAAATTTTCAGCAAAATTTTAAAAAAATGTCTTTGCAACTAGTCAGGCACCTTAAAAATGAATAGAACTTAAATCTCTAAGACCAGAGTATAATTACTTATATTTCCCATAACACTTTCCTAGGATACGCTTTCCAAAAATCCATTTTTAACGGAGCTCTACCCAACAAAATAGACATTATTTTGAAGTATTTCAAGCTCTAATGTTTAAATAAAATGGGTTATTTTTATCTATAATACCCCGTAAACCCTTTTTGGAATCGATTTTCTAAATAACCATTCTTAGAGGCTCTCTAATCAACAAAAAGAAAGGATACGCTTTCCAAAAATCCATTTTTAACGGATCTATATCCAAAAAATAAACATGTTTACCGTATTTCAAGGTCTAATGTTTAAAAAGGGGGTTATTTTTATCTATAATACCCCCGTAAACCCTTTTAGGAATGGTTTTTCTCAATAACCATTCTAAGAGGCTCTCTAATCAACAAAACAAATATCCTTGCCAAATTTAAAGTATGTTGTTCTAATAGTTCTAAAACGGTGAATTTCATCTCAAACTTTTTTTTAAAAACTAGGAAATCTCCTTGAAAGTCAAGTTCGTACAAATATGCTTTCAGAGAATTTCAACTCAACAAAAGAAACATGCTTACCAAATTTCAATACTATGGGTCTAATAATTTCAGATATCTCATGATGAATTTATGACTGATTTATATAACGAGTCTTCTTTGTTGTATACATATACGTGCGGGCGTGCGGGCGTGTGCGCGTGCGTGTGTGTGTGTGTGTGTGTGTGTGTGTGTGTGTGTGTGTGTGTGTGTGTGTGTGTGTGTGTGTGTGTGTGTGTGGTGTGTGTGTGTGTGTGTGTGTGTGTGTGTGTGTGTGTGTGTGTGTGTGTGTGTGTTGATAGATAAATTCTTATTGTGCTCAAGAATATTTTTTAAGAGAATTATGTAACACCCCTAATTTAAGGGAAGTAAGTGTGAACCTAACTGAAATATTTCTGAATTTACTCCACTGAACGGAAAGTGTAAAAATAACGTGTTTTATCAAATAAAATATAAAGAATGGTTTAACTAATTGTTAATATATTATCTAAATTAAATCCCATCAAAGTTTTGTTGATTGCGATACCCCGCCTTCATTACACGCATTGAAATTTATAACTATAATCAGAAAACATGAAAATAATTAGCATGACGTGTTAAATGTCTCAGAACAACATCATTTAATTCCAATTACCTAGAATCTGCAAACAAATAAAAAAAACGAATGAACTATGAAAAATTTTCTAATTCAATCAAGACAATATTAGCTAAGGAAATATCTTTCTCAATCCAAACTTGAAAAATTAAATTGAATAATTTTCTATGAATTTTCCATATGTTTAACATTTTATTTATTCGTACAGCTGTTAAATACAATCCTTTTTTTAAAGTAATTCTTAATGAATTGTTTTGCGCTTAATATCAATCGTCATAGTCTGAATGAAATATTTACCTAATTTAACCTTTTCAATTATCTTTAAAGAATATAAAAGTATCGTTCTAAATATCATTCGTTCATCTGATTACTTCTCAAAAATGATCTCATCACCTCTAATGAAATTACCTACAAAGAATTCGAATTAAATAAATAGGAATAGGTGTGTATGCGCGTGTAGGTACCGGGAACTTAGATGTGAAACAAGAAGATTTAATTAAAAAATGAAATATAATCTTAGTGTTCATACACTGACAAAATTAATTAATTTATGATTCATTTCCTTTCCTAAATTTATTTATGAGAAAGTTCAATTTAACGTTGTATATTTCATTCATTTACACGCTAAAGTTTAAAAAGTTACTGGAATTATTGGAATTTATTTATGTGAAAATATTAAAAAAGTTGTGTCAGTTGAGAAAAGTCACACCCAGTATTCATCTTTTTTTCTTTTTTTTTTTTGCTGCATGAAAATTATGGATAAAATTTTTCATTTAAATAATTCGTATTTTTTTTTTTTTGAAAAAGTATTCTGATATGATTAAAGTTTACTTTCTAATTTAATTACTTGAAACTGTATCTTAAGTACTCCTCTTGACTTTCGTATTTTGTTTCTTTTTAACACCCGTTTATAATCTTTACTTGCATGTAATGGAACTTTTAAATTCAAATTTTATCCATTTAAAGAGGTCAGATTAATTCAAAATTTTTCTCATTTGTACAGGACCAATGACAATACAATAATTTATAGTTTTGCACCATTGCCCTAATCAGGATAATCAGGATTAACGATTTCAAATTTTCAGATCCTATCCGCATCTGAATACTAATTTCAGATCACATTTTTAGATTTGGTGACTAAAAAATTAAGTTTGATCAACTATAAAATAGTGTTTTTTAGTTTTCTTAAACCATATTTTTTCTTAATAGAAAAAAGCACCTTTTCAGAATAATGTGAAGGCATCATTAAAATTTTCAATACCTTTTATCTGTTAACTTAAATTTAGAAAAATAACACTTTACTAATTTCTATACATAGGATTGAAATATAAATTCCAGTATTATTTTATTGTACTGATTTTCCTTGGTTAAATTATTATTTGTTTCCTTAAAATAATTTTTAGTTTATGCTCAAATACGATTAATTTTGATGCTTAAGTATTAACATGATCGGTACTTACGTATTAATGTCATTGCAGCCAAATTTGCGCCACACTAATCATGCCATATTAAACAAGTGAGTAGGAAACATTATGAAAATTTATTCTATCTACAAACTACAATCATGTTCAAAATTCAAGTCATTGATATAAAATCCATGAAAACTGGTGAACTACACTGTTGGCCACCAAAAATGCAACACCAAGAAAGATAAGAGATAGCACAACAAAATTTATTTTGTAGATAACATGTTGACTAAGTATCAAATGATTAAATTTAGAGACTTCTGTGAAGTGTGGTTCCAGCCAGAATCAGTAGCCGGAGTAGCCGCCATTGTTGGAGATCACCGCTGCCACACAACTCGGCATTGATTCAAAGAGACTTTGGATGTGTTTTGGAGGTACAGCAGACCAAGCAGCTTCCACACGTTGCCAAAGTTGATCTGGTGTGGCATATGGGGGTGTAATCTGGGTCAATCGTTGAGCAACCGTGGACCACATGTTTACTATCGGCGAAAGATCCGGAGAGCGAGCCGGCCAAAGAAGCAATTCAATCTGGTGATTAACGAAGCACCTTTGGACAACGCGTGCCCCATGCAGTCGCGCATTATCCTGTTGAAATATGGCTGGGGCCAAGTCCTGAAATTAAGGAAGGACAACTGGCTCCAACACCTCGGAGATGTAGCGCTGGCTGTTTAAAGTACCGGCAATGCGTACTAGAGGAGTGCGAGAGTGACATCCAATACCACCCCATACCACAATACCCGGTGCATGACCAGTGTGGTGGTGCATAACGCAGCTGTTCAGCATCCTCTCTCCACGGTGTCTCCAGACTCGAATCCGACCATTGTGGTGTTGCAGACAGATGCGTGACTCATCAGTAAAGAAAACTTCATTCCATTTTGCCACCCACATCCTTCTTTCATCGCACCATTGGCAACGGAGACGTCTGTGGTTCTGCGTCAAGGGTAGACCAAGCAGTGGACGTCTTGCGGAGACCAATCTGCTGTAAACGGCGTCGAATGGTACGCGCAGACACTGAATGATGCGTTACAGACTCAATGTGCTGTGCTACGGTTCGTGATGTGACTGAGCGATCCGTCACTGGCAAGCGCACATTTTCCCTGTCCTCACGTGAAGTGTTGCACTTAGGTGGATGTGATCAACCACGTCGGTCCGTCATACCCTCCTGCATCCAACCGTTACATATCCACATTACAGTTGTTTGGTTTCGTCCAACACGACTACCGATTTCCCTGAAAGATAATCCACAATCTCGGTAGGCCACTGCCTTCCTCTGTCGAACTCGGATACTTGATCAAAAGCTGATCACTGTTTTCTACGAGACATAACTGATCGTTTTTTGAAAAAACCACAAGTGTCGAAATCGTCGAAATCTCCAAGCCTTAAATAGCACTTTGAGGTGGCGCCACAGGCGTGCATGATGTGTGTCTGAGCTGAAATTCTAATCATTTGCATATCTCACCTTCGCTAATGCATGTTGTAAATTTCATGTTATTTGCGTGCTTCCGTCAGGGTGTTGCATTTACAGTGGCCAGCAGTGCATTTACTGTGCTGTCATAAAAATTTGGAACATAGACATATTACAATGTCAGAAAAAATATAGAAACATAACAATATGGAAAAGTTTTTAAGTGTAAATTAAGGTACAAGTCTTGTCAAAAAGTGTGAAATCATGAATCAGATATAAAGCATTTACTTAGGAGAGAGTTTGTTTAATATAGAGTGTGACCTACTGTGAACTGCTAAAAACGCCTATCAAGGAGCTGACACACTGTTCGTGCGAATGTCAACAAGTATTTGAGGCAACAAAGCCTATTTTTCCCAAAACAGGTCTTTTAAATCATGGGGACGGGGGTTCCGAGAAGGGATCTGTGCTGAAAAATGGGTTTTCTCAGGCCATCTTAAATATATTCAATAGAATTGTGATCCGGAGACCTCGAAGGTCAATCCATACCCCCGAATATACACTCCAAGAAATTCATTAACAATATAGGTTCCTTGTTGCCGTGCAGTATAGCCAATACAAATATAGTCTGGGCCCAAAGCATTCAGAAAAACCTCTCGTATACTTCCTGGATTTCATCATTATAGCACTGAGGATTTACAGAACCTTTGTCTAAAATGTACGTTGGTGTACGACTGCGCAACATTACGTCACCACACACAAGGATTCTTTTGCAATTAAATCTGTAAATTTTTTGTGATTAAAGCTAGCTTCCCTTTCTCTCCATGTGAAAACTCGACGAGAATCACTTTGTCTGCTAAATTTAGGCCCATAACTGAAAAGAACACACCTTCATTCTGTTGTCCCTAGCTCGTGGTTTAAGCTCTACGATGCATTCGGTCTTTCCTGCATGATTTAGTCAAAGAGACGCACCACACTGAACGCCGGGCGTAAAGGAAAATCTGTACAAGACGACTGTCGACTGATTTTCTGGAATTTCTTCTTTTAGATACAGCAGCAAGCTCATAAACAAGCTTAGGAGCCATTATCTGCCTATGTCATCGTGCACATAATGCAAAGTAGCAATCATGTGCAAATGTTGATGATCTTTGGTGACGTAGGCCGATCTTCCCGGTGATAGTACCCCTTGTTTAGAATTGATTCAATAACAAAGAAACCTCTCTTATCACCTGTAACTATGGTCAACTTCAATCCTGTCATTGGCATTGACAATGGAAAAATATCATATTATATTTTCCAAAAACTCAAAAAATGTTTTTTTTTACTTACTCGGGAGAATCAAGCCCACCCAAGGGGTTTCGAGCTGTGAATCGACCCTCCGAGATGTAACTTTATTAAGGAAAACAAAAAAGTGTACAAAATGGTCCCGAAGGAGGGACCCTCCCCACAAAATTCTTGAGAAAAGGGGGGGGGAATACAGATGGAAAGCTTTACAATTTTGTATAACATTGCAAATACAAAAAAAAAAACACACACACACACAAACACAACACAAACACCGACGCTGTCTAACTAATGAGACAGGAAAGACATGAAAAAAGTAATAAGAGAAGCAGGGAAACCCCTCCTAAAAGGGAGTTCGAGAAAGGGGAAGAAAAAGATAGCAGCGGTCCAGACATTTTTTTTTTTGTTATATTTTGGAAAGAGCAATAATGGCCGGTTCAGGAGCGGCAGCAGAGTGGGGTGGCAGGGGGGAAGCAGGGGGGTGCCAAAGGGGAGGCACCATATCCAATGACCTCCCCTCTCCAAAAGCTTTGCACCCCAAGGCAATGAAAACAACAGAGAGGGAATGCAAACCAGTCATTCAAAAAAGAAGAAAGGGGGAGGGGAGGGAGACATTGGCCAAGTGACGAGATCCAGCAAATGGTCGGGAGAAAACCAAATTAATTTTTTGAAAAAAAAAATGAAAAATGAAAAGGAATAGCAAGAGGAAGGCCAAGAAACAGGAAAAGGAGGGCTTAAGATAGCCTATCGCAAATGGAATTTGAAATCACAAAGCAAGAAATTAATTTATTGTGGATAGTGCGATTATTAGTAACAGAGTTAACCCAAGGGGAAAGAGCATTTGGATTGGGATTAACAAGATGATGATCGGCAGTGAAGGGACAGTGGAAAACTTAATGATCGGCGTCCCTGGGCGACCCACAAATGCAATTTGGAGAGGAAAGAAGATTGAACCTGTGCAAGTAAGCGGGGAAAGGGCCATGATTAGTTAGAAAATGGACCAGATATTTAGAAATTGGAGGAATGTTAAAGTTAGGATTTTTTAAAAAGCGTTTGACCCTAAGCCCCGTATTGCAATCATTCCAATAGGAGGTCCAAGACTCTAGGACAAATTTATTTAAGGAACTAGAGAGATAGGAGCGAGGAGCAGGGACCGAAAACACTTCACCATCATAAACGGCCTTTTTTGCACAAAAATCGGCGTAATCATTATAGATGTTATTGTTATGAGCTTTGACCCAGTAAAGATTGTAATAGTTCCGGAATTGAAACAATTTAAGTTTAATAGAATTGAGATAGCTAGATTTATTTGTAAGATTATTAAGAAAGAGAATAGAGGAGAAACTATCAGTATAAATGTGAATTTTAGTATTATGATGAACTGCCCAACAGACAGAGAGGCCGATGGCAGAGAACTCTGCCTGAAAAACAGAATTGAAATTTTGAATTTTAAAAAGATACGTTTTAAAGGGAAAGCCCCGATAAAAAATACACACGGTGAAACCAACCTCGGAACCGATTTTGGAACCGTCAGTGTACACTTCCCACTCAGATGGGCCCTCGAAAGTATTGATAGGGAAGGAAAGAAAATCCGGAGGCACCTGATGAAGAGAAATATAAGAGTCCAACTTCGAAGCTGGGATAAGACCTGGAAGGAGATCGTTCCTGTTGTTCCAAATTTGGAACTTAAAGTAGAGAGAGCGAATAATAATATGAATGGGGGGAATCCCTGATAGGATATTAAGAGCATCTGTAGGAGAGGTTTTATAAGCTTTGGTAATTGTTAATAAGTAAATCCTCTGAATGGATTTAAGTTTTTGTATCTGAACAGAGGTCAGGAATCCACCCCATACTCCTGCTCCGTAGGAGATGATTGGTTGTACTACAGAATTATACCAAAGTTTCATTAGGGAAATATGCTGGTGATTGAAATTTTTGGAAACTCGATGAAAGTTGGAGGAAATCGAGAGAATGATGGAATTTATATGGGGAGTCCAAGATAAGAGATTGCCTATGTGGACACCCAAGTATTTATATGACTTGGCGATATGGATGGAATTCGGACCAAATTTAAAAATAGGATTTTTCCTGAAGGTTGAGCTCCCACGAAAGCCACCGCATTGAAGAAAGGGACATCGGAAAACAACAGAAACGGTTTTGGCAGTTGCTATTGACAAATTAAGCTCGGAAAGCTTAGAATCGACTAAACTTAAGATTTTGTTAGTATTATTCTCAAGTTCCCTACGCAAGAGGCCAAAAGAGACTACTACGAGATCGTCCGCAAAAGCTTGAAGAAGAAACAGTTCAGAGTTCAGAGAAAGAATAGGGTTAAAATAAATATTCCAAAGAGTAGGGGAAAGTACGGACCCCTGTGGGCCACCTTTATAAATTTGTTTTTTAATTGTAAAAGAATTATCAGCCCAAATAATTACCCTGTTAGTGAGGTAAGAGTGAATGAATTTCTGAAAGTGAAGGGGAATATGGAATGAATGAAAAATATTGAAGAGAGTCGACCAATCCACGTTGTCAAAAGCAGATTTGATATCGATAAACGTGGAAGCAGTATGCTTATGCACCCGTGTATTTTTAATGTGATGCACTAAATTGTCAACAGCCTCAATGCAACTGCGGTTTTCCCTAAAACCAAACTGAGACCCATGGAGAATTTTATTCTCAGACATCCAGAGAAGAAACCTATTAAGAAAAATTCTTTCTAAAATTTTGCCAAGAGTGGACAACAAACAAATGGGACGATAGGAGAGAGCAGACGATGGGTCACGCCCAGGCTTTAGAAGAAATTTAATTTTAGTGTCCTTAAAAATGGAGGGGAAGTGGCTAAATTGGATGCAGAGGTTAAAGAAACGGAAAATCAAGTTGGGGAAAGAATTATAAAGAGCTTTCCAAATAGCGTAGTCAATGAGATCAATACCCGGAGCTTCCGGAAAACGACGTCAACTTCACTAGGTCTCAGGCCAGAAGGAGGAGAGCTGTTATTGAAGACAGGGGGAATTGTTCTTCATAAAGCTTGAAAATTGTGTATTAACTTATATGAAATTCAAGCAAAGGTTTTTGTTTTATTCTTTTAGTTTTAATAAACGCGTATATATTCATCCGTGGAAATAAAATATACTCTAATAAACTTAATTTGGTTCAGTATATGTTATTTCCTAATCTCCCTTAACACGAAAAAATATTTCAGTCCCCCTCAGTTTCATGTTAAACGATTTTCCCTTTATGCCCTTTTCTTATTATTTGTGATATCCTTGATAATTATTTTAGTTAGTAATCTTCTTGAATAAAACTTTCCCTGTTTGTCTTATTTATTGCTCATGTTTGTTAATAATTAAATTATGATTTTTTCCCCCATAGTAGGATCCCATTATTGAATATGATCCTGACTATAAATAAGTTTTGGCCAAAAATTTTAGTGAACACACTCGAAAATTTCGACACTTCCTACGGTGCATGGTAGTTAAAACAGGACGTCATGACCTTCTATTCATCTCATTATTCGAATAATATGTAAAAGTAATTCTGTAAATTTAACTTAATACATAATTGTTAGTAAATTTTAATTTTCTTAAAACATTGATAGAGAGTTATTATTTATAGAATCAGTATTTATGTTATAAACTTATAAGATGATTATTATAAATTAAATTTTTTTAATAATTTTTAAATGAAATTTTTTACAAGAAGTTACATCAAAAATGTTACAAAACCCGTAGTATGATTACAAAATTCTATTGATTTGATTAATTTCTTAAGGTATACGACTACTTGGAAAACGTTTTTTTTTTTTTTTTTAAATGGAGATATGGGGATTTTTTGTGGTTTTTATATTTATTTAATGCAATTTACAAAAAATATGCTAAAATTAAGAACAGAAGAAATATTTTTTTAAATGGGAGATAATTGGTAAAAACTTACAAAAAAAACTACATAAATAGGGTCAATTATGTACAAGAAGTTTATGAACAAATGCTTAATTTTTCAATTTAATGCGTTGCTTCGCTATTCATTTTTGAAATGACTTTCAGGAGAAAAGATATTTTATTTTTTTACAAAAAACAAAGCACTTTACCTTAGTTATTTTATAAAATTTCTTTAAGAAACAGGGATTATTTTCACATAAGGGACTGCAAATTTTGTAATATGGCAATGATTGATAAACCTGAAGTTTAAAACACTTTTACTATTATACAGAACATACACAAAGAATTTCAGTTAATTATTTTATAAAATTTTTGAGCAATCGATGTTCCCGTTTCAGCATTTTAAAAATAAAACACATACATTTCGAGTAAAATGCATTTTAAAGTATGACATTTTGCTTAAAGTAGAGGCATTTAATTTTATTAATACACCTGTAGTTTTTGTCTGTGAATGGAAAACAATAAACTTAGTATATTTATGAAGCGAATAAGAGGGCCAATAAAATAAAATCATAAAAAAAATTGTCAGTTTTTGGCAAAATTCACAATTTTTGAGGATTCGGATACCTTATCTCTCATTTTATAGAAGTAGATATGCAAAAATAAATTTAATTTAACTATACATTTAAAATTTAAACATTGAAGTTTTTGTGGAGCTGAAATTGGCCATATTTGTAGGATTTTATGATAAAAGTTACAAAAAATTAGTTTCCATTTGAACTTTATTATAAACTCCTCCCATAACTTAAAAGGTTTTTCAACCGTTAAAAATTACACGGTTATTAGGAATTTTCTGTCTATAATGTAAAATGATAAAAAAACGATATAATTCCATCAGTCAAAAATTGACATTATTATTTTAGTGATAGTGCAAATAAAATAAAAGAAAAGGCTGTCGAGAAAACTTTCTAACTATTCTTGTAAATATCTTTCAAGATAAAACATTAAAAAGATCAACATCCATTATAGAGATAGGGAAAATTTTTCGGCGCTCTTCAAAACTCATAGCTGCAACTACATTTCTAGATCTCCAATGCTCAACTCCCCGAAGAAATTCTTTCTGATACACCACCCCCATTCCTTACATTTTTCCAACTCCTCGATCCACCAAGAGAGAAAATTCTATCGAATAAATATATCAAGGTAGTCTGTTAAATGAATTGCTATAAAATTTCAGAGAGAACCAAAGTAAAGCAACAAATCGAAAATACGTTTTTCGCATCGGGTGTCCCTTGCCTATTCTCGCCCATTCTTCCTCCAGTCGTTTCGCTTAAAGTAATGCAGTAGCTCAATACGCCGGAATGATAAATGTTGTAGGGAATTTAGTGCCACCCAATAAATACGGATTCCCACCATTTCCTTTCATGAGATGCAAGAAATCTTTCACGTGGTTCGGTGAATCGATGAATATCGATGACGGTGAGTAAGGTTTGGAACATATCGATTGGGAATTGCTTGAAATCCACAAGGTTGGAGAATTCTTTCATGTTGTCATCTGCTTAAAGTGGTTTTCGTTGAGTTTTGAAGACTATAACTTAAATTATTCGGTGCACATTTTTTTGACAAGTGCATCTATGTTAATATAAAATCCTACGATTATAACATATATATGCCTGTTTATCATACGTATTCTTAAATATTTTTATTCAGTGACTGTTAATGATTAATATAACACAATGAAACCACTCAATGTGGCCATGGAAGGCCATGGTAGGAAACTCGTGGTTGAAACTCCCGTCCTGTAGAAGGAACTGATGCTTGTTTAAGTTAATGGGACTTAGAAAAATCTCTTTTACAAGCGATCTAAATGCAGAATACAAAAGGTCGTCTTTCCACACTTATATTGTACTCATCTTACTCTTAACTCCATTAGAATCATGATTCTCAAACTTTCAATATTTACTGGGGGCGTAGTTGGTTTTTCGCTGGACTTCTGCACCTAAGGTAGCGGGTTCGACTCCGGCTCAAGTCGGTGGATTTTCATGATGTAGAAAATTGACAGCGGCTATGTCGTATGATTATGCGGCATGTAAAAAATCCCTTGAAGTTCCCGTTTGGCTTGGGTGCTCTCGGCAAAATTAAGTTCCTAAGTCAGTGCTCCTTGGGTTCTACGGGATAATTTTATACTCGTTCATTAACATAATGTCTTGCGTAACTAAAAATTTTCTAATGGAAAATACACCATTTTTTATTTGTGAAAAAAAGTATTTATACCAGTTCTTCTCAAACTTTCAATATTTGCGACCCAATATTCAATCATAATTTTCATAGCGCCCCCCCCTTCCACACAAATAATACCCATTCCGCATAAATTCAATAATACTGTACCTTGACACTAAAGCTACAATACGGCTTTAACCTCTTAAATAACATCGGCGTATATATCCGTCTCGCTCAACCGGTGCGCTAAATATCGTGGGCGTATATATACGTCTTTCCAAAGTACGATCTTTTCTGTGCATTGTTATAGATAAAATTATTCCGAAGGCTTTGCAATTCAATAAAAGAACCTTGACAATGTGTGTGTATGTTTTCGAAGGATTTACTTATATCAGAGGATTTCTTATTTGATTATTTTCTTTCCTCCCCCCCCCCCCCCATACATCCCATACGCGCTCCTACATGGGAAACTGAGGCATTCGGGAGCGAATCTCGTAACTTTTAATTGGCAGTTATAAGGGATTATTTATAAGCCGTACAAATTGTTAAGATAAATGTTATTTATTGTGTATAATTTTATGTATGACAAACCCATGGGGTAACTGGTAGCAGTTCTTAAACTTATTCTTAACTTGTTATTGTTAAATTAATTATAAAATACTTTGAGCATTTCTGATACATTTATAAGTGTATTATATCAGTGTAAATGTTAATTTTGATTTTCATTCTGTCAGAATGCATTTTATTTGCTTACTTTCAATAAATTAATAGTTTTTTAAGTAAAATTTTATTTTCGTTTTTTCAATATGCTTTCGCCTCCCTTGTAGAGTTATTACACCACCACCACCCTAGTTGGGCGCACCCCACAGTTTGAGAAACGCTGTCCTAAGTTCAATTTCGCATCGTCAGAGCTCAGGTGCCTCCACCTGGGGAGGAAACTGGGCGTCGAAATTACTTGCGGCAATTGGTATCGCCTATATGGTACCGCAGTAAAAAGTTATACCAGCTCCTGGAGAATGAACTAGTTCTGCAAAGGTAAAAAACACCAATACGCAGCCCCATTAGAAAAAAAAATTACGATTCAATTTTCAATCATAATTTTCATCGCCCCCCCCCCCGTGTACAATAACAATATATTGAATGCAATAAAAATGTACTTTGGCGCTAAAGCAACAATTCGACCTTAATTATAAACCGTTCGTATTATCAAGATAAGTATTAAATTGCGTAAAGGGCAAGTACATGGGAGGCAATATTAATTATTAAATTTGTTTTCAATTTAGTTCTGATAAATTAATTTTCAAAAAAACACTGTGTAGTACTGATAAATTTATAAGTATATTATTCAGAGGAATCTGTATTTAATTTTAATTATGTCAGAATGTGTTTTGTTTTGCTTCTTAAATCTTTTATTTTCACCCTTTCAATAGGCTCACCCCCACACACATATACGGATATCACGCCTCCCTAATTGGGAGCACCCCACACTTCGAGAAAAGCTGCACTAGAGTTCTAATGAATAATTTTGTTTGCAGCTGATATAGTGCATAAATATAAATCATCATAAGCCTAAGAAAATCATTCTACAATAAAAAAAAGATATTCATTTTCATAAAGGGAACGATTCAATAAAAATAGAAATAAAATGGATTAATTTTTAATTAACGTTACACGTCAAATCAATACAAAAGCTATTTGTGGGGGGACCTCGTAATTTTTAACTTCGGTGAAGTGATTAGGAAGATGCCTGAGCTGGGCACCCCTCCAACCTACTGCATCAAACTAAGGGGAAGACATTAAGCCTCTACAGATCTGTTTATAGAGAGTAAATAAGGCGCTAGTTTTTTTCCCCCTAATTGCGCCTGAGGCCACAATCGGCTATTAGTTTCGGTCATGATCTCGTGGCCGGTGTATCGCGGGTTCCTGTCCTGGTGCCACTGAAGACCCTCGGTGTAGAGGAGACTGATGCAAATTAAATTTGTCGAGGCTCAAAGTCCTCTCATTGGCATAGTGTAGTAGTTTGGAGAATTTGGGGTGTTAGTTCACACCTGAGTGAGGTTCACAGTTATGAGGTTCATAGCCAATTCCCCTCACATTAATTTAGAAATGTGACTTTAATAAAAAGAATTCAAATGAAATAATGAAGCTACACATAAGCTATAAAAAGCGCATTTCGTATTTTTAAACTGCAATCAAGTGACGTGTTGACGACTATAGCTAGAATCCCCCTCTTCAAATTTTCCCAAAATGAGGAATTTGATCCTCGACAGATTTAGTATGCATCCTGCCCCTACACGACAGGTCTTCTGAGACACCAGAACTGAAACTCATGATTTAACAGAAACAACACCCACTACGAGTGCGTGACCATGTTTAAATTTTCCGAAAATTCAATTAATATGGCTTTTTTTATATTTAAAAAAAAAGTGTTGAAACTTAAATTGTCATGAGTTAAACTTCATTTCAGTATTTATAGAGAACATGTTTTATTCGGGTGGAATTGAATTGGTTTAAATAGCTATGATTTATCAATTCCCCAATATATCGTTCTCTATATAATATCAAAATAATTTTCTTGCTAGATGAAAAATTTAAAGGTGGAGCTCAGTCAAAAATTTTAATGTTTTCCACCTAGTTATTTCTTTTGTGATTGTGTAGACATAAACGCTGGCAAAAATATTATTATAGTTATGTTATGTATTATTGTTCTGTTTTAGAAACTGCATTTAGGTATTACCCCTAGAGCTAAGAAAATGGAGATTATTTTGCACTGATAAAAAAGTTTAGTTTTTAAAACAAAATAGTTCAATCTAAAGAAAAATATTATCCTTCGGAAGATATTTGGCTTCAGTACAGCAGTTTCTCTTCAGCATACCAAAAACAAACAATTATATGCAAAACCAATTTTTTCCACATTTTATGATACAATACTTATATATTTCTTAAGCAATGTATTTAGATGCATATTGTGAAAGAAAACAACATTTCTCTTAAGTTGTTTTGCATTACATTGAATGCATAAGGTAATATTTATAGAATTCCCAAAAGCACTATTATTTTATAGTTTAATTCAGAAAAATAATATACTTCACGAAAACCAAGATCCTTAATTGATATCTATGTAGAATAAAGAAACAGGAATTGAATTTTGTTTGCAAAACTATCTGGAATTGAATTTCATAATATTGTTTTTGATATGCAACTATAGATAATAATGGTCAACAAGAGATTTCCATAAATTTTAATATCAAACGATCTCTCTCTCAGAGCTTTGAAATACAAGCAATTGATAACTCATAAGGGAATATTTCAAACTGTAAGCAAAAGAACAGTATTTTGATAGTCATTGTGCTGCAGTTTTCCTAGGTATATATCCATTTAAATTTGCCTGAAAACTCATCCATATTCAATATTTAGCTCTGTTTGATTTTATTTGCGGTTTGTTTTTTTCATGGTATTACTATTATTTCAATACTTGTTCCTACGCTTATTATATACTTTAAGAAATAAGTATAGTTTTTTTCTTACTTTACTTTATTTTGGATTCCTTTTATTGTAATGGATTCCATATGTGAATTCATTTATTTTTTTTCTTTTGATATTTGAAGAAATATATGTATTTATCCAGTATCATAAAGCAATGGCATTACAATGGGCATATTAAAATTCCGCGATGTAATCTTCAGAATAAATTTATTATTTGAACAATGGGGTATCTATTTTTGATTATAGTAATTCATTTTTTCGATATTTTATAACCTTTGGTAATAATCTTCTTGGGTTGGCTTTTTTTTCTTCGAGTTAAGATTTCGTATTTATTAATATTGCTTTAGTGAATATATTTCATAAATTATAGATAAATTATTAATATATATACTGAAATGATACTGAATTAAGGATAGCAAGAGCAATGCAAATTGTGTACCACTGCGCATCATTTATGAGCAAGTGCATATATAACGTTTACTGTGGTTGTTCTGCATTAGTTTCCTAGAATTTCCAGTATGGGTAAACTGCCTGAATTAGACTCCGATCTCGGACAGGTCGTAGGTGCACGACGCATGGGCCATTCAATTTCCAAAACCAACAGACAGCTGGTATTTTCTAAGTCGACAGCTTCAAGAGTATACCAAGAATACACGGATGGTGGACAAAAAACCAGCGATCGGGCAAACTGCAAAGGACAATTAGTCTTGACAGAGCGTGGTAAGAGACAGCTCAGGCGTATTGTACGTAGACATAGACATCAAACATTAACTCAAATTACCACCCAGTCGAATGACGGTCATTGCATATTTAATAGAATAATTTTAAGTATAGTTTGGGAAAAAAACTTATCATTTTAGAATAAAAATATTTCCCCTACCATAAAAAAGCCATGTTTAAGATTTAAAAAAAAACACGTATTTGCTTTAATAATGAAATATATATAGACATAAATCTAAATTTTTTACTTATTTAATCTTCTACTACACAAATCAAACATAATTTTCGTATAGTTATGGGGTTTCATTGAAGAAGTGCCTCCTATAACCCTTGTTTTACTGGACATCGAATCATTATTGATATTTCATTCTACTGTTAAAGAGCTTCCATTAATAAAAATATAATATGACACTTACTTGAAAAACAATTATGGAAAAGATTGCAAATATATATGTCCAAAAGTTAAGCATAAATCGTAAAATGCGAAAAATATGCAGTAAATATTCGTAAAATTATTCCAAATTTCTTGCGGATATTAATTGTGTGAAGAAGAAACATTAGATTTATGCAAAACTTTTCAGTCGACTACGTCCTGCGCGAAACACCGGCGCATGTCGGAACGCGGAGAAACCGATTCACGCAGCATAGGCAGTTCAGACAAGCTTCGTGCAACTGCTGTGCGAAGGAACATTGTTAACCAACAAACAAGGTGAATGATGGCACAAAGACGCCAATTGGACATGTTTACGAAAGAAAGAATAGTTGAAATGCTGGAATCCCCACGATCACAAACCGAAGTGTCTCGAATTCTGAATGTGGACCAGACTGTGATCTCAAGACTGTGGCAGAGGTTTCAAAAAACGGGAGATGTTACCCAAAAACCAGTATCAGGTCGACCAAGAGTAACAACCCCTCCCCAAGACCGATATCTAGTAATAAGTGTGCGATGTCAGAGGGACAGTACTGCCAGAGCACTGGGTTCGGCACTCATAGTCACCACAGGAATACGAATATTGAGACAAACTGTTTACAGGAGACTCAATCATGCTGGCCTGTATGCAAGGAAACCAGCAGTTTGCATTCCCTTCATGTCAGCGCATAAACGCGCTCATTTGAAATATCAACAGTGGAGTGTGGGAGAGTAGGCCAATGTGATGTTCAGTGACGAGTACCGGTTTAGTCTGAGTAATGATTCTCGGTGGGAAACGATATGGAGAGAACGTAAAACACGTTTTGAACCAAGAAACATAACGGAAAGACATAATTTTCCATCAAGGGGAGTAATGATATGAGCAGGCATCATGATGGACGGCCGCACAAACCTCCATTTCCTTGACACGGGATCTGTGACTGCTCAAAGATACAGAGACGAAGTTCTTGAGCCTTATGTTCGATTGTTTCGAGGGGCTGTCGGTCCTGACTTCGTATTCATGGATAATAATGCGCCATGTCACCGAGCGGTGCTGATTGATGACTTCCTTGAAACGGAAAACATCCAGCGCATGTCGTGGCCTGCGAACTCACCCGATTTAACTCCTTTAGAGCATGTATGGATTGTGCTCGGGAGACAAATTGCAGCCCTTTCGCACCCACCAAGCTCCGTTACAGAACTGAAGAGAGCTCTCCAAGAAGCTTGGAACCGTTTGAGCCCACAACTCTTTCTTCATCTCATAGCAAGAATGGTAAATCGCTGTGCTGCGTGCCTGGCTGTCAGAGGTGACCACACGCCTTATTAAACTGCAGCATCAGTCTTTTATTTAATGTTTTCTTTCATTTTTTTTCTTTAAAGTGTGAATTCTTGCTATGCTCAGTTTTCTTTCAAGCTGCTACTTTGGATAATAAAATTAATTATTATCATTCTTTTGATTTACTTCCTTATTTTATAACCATTTTACACTCGTATATCACGTTTCCCGCCATTCTGATTTACAGTACCTTCTTTATTCACATAATTATCAATTATGCTTAACTTTTGGACACCAGTGTATATATACATATTTGAAATAGAGAATGTAAAAATTAAAATGTTTCAAATGACTGTTTTAAATGCCTAACAGAATAATGTATTATAAATATGTATGCACCAATATATGATAAATACGACGACTCAGAAAACCGATTAAACAACACAAATAAAGATTAAAAAAAAGTCTAGAATTTAAGAATTATTGAACACTATCAAAATATTTTAAAACATCACAAAAAATAAATTAACATTACTTTAAGAACTGAAATTCTTTTTTTTTCTTTCAATTTCTACTATTTGTGCTTACACTGTTCCTATATAAATATATTTATACACTTATATCTTGTTCAAATTTTCAATCGTTATATGTATATATAATACAATATATTTTATTCATCCATTGAAGTCCAAATGCACTCATGTCCATAAATTAAGAATAATGAAGTTCAGGCAAAGAAAGAGACAGAAGCAAAACGAATTTGACTTATTTGTAAAGTCTATTTATTAAACAAAAGGTAAAGAGCAAAAAAGATGCTATATGTTTGACATAATTAATAAAAATTGCGATTTTTACTCCCTGGAGCAAATTTCAAAAAAGAACCTTTTACAAAAAACAGTATAACATTGTTAGTATGATGGTTAATACGGAGTATGTCTCCCGGACGATGCAATACAGGCCTTACAATGCCTGCGCATGATGAGTATCAAATTATCAATCTGATCTTGGGGAATATTACACCGCTCATTAAGCAGTTCCGGTAGACAAGTGGAAGGGGGTTGACGGTCTACAATTCGTCGGCCAAGCATATCCCACATATGCTCTATTGGATTCAAGTCCGGTGAGTATGCTGGCTAATCCATACGGGTGATATCCTCCGATTGAAGGCATTCGTCTACAATGTTTGCACTGTGAGGACGGGCGTTGTCATCCATAAACAGAAATTCAGCACCCATGGCGCCCCGAAACAAACGTACATGTTGTTCCAGAATAACATCCCGATAGATGTGGCCTGTTATCGTTACACTCTAAACATGCAGGTCAGTTCTGGAACCAGGAATAATTCGTCCTCAAACGAGCCATCCTGCACCACCGTAACGGTGTCGTTCAATGGTGTTCTCTTGGTGGTAACCGGTACGTGGCGCTCTCCATATGAAAGCCCGGCGAGAATCAGACTGCAAACTAAACCTGGACTTGTCGGAAAACATCACACAAGGCCACTGTTGCGGTGTCCACAATGCATGCTCTCTACTCCAGGTTAATCGCAGGCGACAGTGAGTTGCGGTAAGGGGAACACATCTGAAAGGCCTACGAGCATATAGACCAATGTGCCCTAAGCGTCTGTACACGGTCTGCCTTGAAACTGTCGTACCGGTAGCTGAAGAGAGCTGACGAGATAGGTCTGATGTTGTGCTCCGTCTGTTTCTTTTGGCAGTAAAAGCCAAATACGAGTCCTCATTCAGCGTTGTAACTCGGGGGGCGACCTGTGCTGTAACATCTACTCACATTACCATCATCTTGGAATCGTTGCCAAAGTCTGGAGATGACACTCTGGGCGATTCCAAGTTCCTCGGATACTTCTCGCTCGATACGTCCACCATTCCAGTCGTCCGATAATTCTACCACGTAAAAAATCATCCAAATGCTTCCTTTGTCCCATAACTATGCGGTTTATCACTGAAATGCTTTTAAAGCGCTTGTGAACAATTTTACTTCTTTACCACCATTCCTTATATACCCCTCCCTCTCTTACACTCTCGTCATTGTGACGTACTATCCGCGCCATCTGGTGGTTTCCTGTAATTTGCATATTCTTCTTCAAGATGTGTGTTATAATTCTACAGGTGAAATTTTTATTTTAGAGTTCAATTTATGTGTGATTCTGAATTATCCTTAATTTATGGACAGGAGTGTACATTTTTTAATCTTGTAGTGAAGGGCACTTGATGTTAATACAGTTTTTTCAAATATTAATGTGAGAGTTCATGAGAAATAACTTCTCAAAATGTTTAACAAAAACATTTTATTCGGTTTTAACATCTAGGGGACAATTTGCATTCATTTAAAGAGCTAAACAACACAGCCGTCGGCTACATGCCGTGAGCCAGAACACAGACTGACTAAACTATTTCATTTCGAAATCATACAATTGCATAATAAAAAAAAAGACAGCCAATCAGCGGCTCGCACTACAGGCGCTTCGAACGGATATGAAAAAATAAATAATCCTTGAATAAAAAGAAAAGCTTGAGTGTGAATCATTTCGGCCGGCGGGAAAGAAGAAAAAGAGTGATACTTCCTTTCCCTCTTCAAATCCCACAACTCGGCCGTCCTGACATGTCGCTGTCCTCAGCGAACGCGAGTATAAAAACAATTTAGAACGGAAGCATCCTGTAATGCTTACAATCAAATTACATTCAAAAATAACACTGACATAAAAATACTCTATGAAGCAATTTGAAAAGAAATACAATAAATCACAAATGATGAACACTTCAAATTATAAAAAAAAAGTTCACAAAGTAAACACTTAAAAATAAATGCACAGTAGAAGTATGTGGAAGTATGAGCCATAAAAATAACACGCGTAGAAAAATGCCAAAGGAAAATTACTAAGGGAACAAAAAAAATGCCTATCCAAAAGGTTTCATTAGGTCGACAGCTGTTGTCGTTTGGTTTGGGCCTGCATGATTCCCTATCTTGGATACCTCGTATCTTCCTTGCCGTTGACCTGAGTCACTTCATATGGTCCGAAAAATTTGGGTCTAAGCTTTAGACCAGTTCCAAACTGAGTTCGCTGGATGGCCACGATGTCACCGATCTTGTATTCGGTAGCTTCCTTACACTTCTTGTTGTGCTGCTTCCTATTTTCGTCTTGGATTTTGAGAATGTTTTTAACAGCTTCTGATCTAAGCTTGTTTCTTTGATCGTTGAATTCTTTGAACATCTCTTCGATAAGGATTTCTCTTATGGAGATGTCTTCGCTGCTTCTCATCTTTACACCTGTCAGAAGTTCGAATGGTGTAAACTTAGTGCTACGACAGATGGTGTCATTCAAAATTCTTTGTGCTTCTGGCACGTGCTTGAACCACTTCGTGGGTCTTCAAGGGTAAGCTTGGTCAGTGCTGGAATTAGGATTCTATGAACTCGTTCGACTTGACCATTCCACGTGGTACTCCTGTTGCAATTTGCAGATGCAGGATATTTTCTTTTTCACAGTCCTCTTTGAAGCTGTTCGATGTGAACGCTGCTCCTCTGTCGGTGATTATCCGGACTGGGTTTCCAAATGTTTTCTGTTGGAGTCTAAGTTTCTCCAACGCGTCTTCAGCGGATACGGACTTCGTAGGATAGAGCCACACGAATTTCGAAAACGCATCTACGACAGTCAGAATATGCTGATAATTCTTGTTTGTCGAGGGCATTGGTCCTATGAAGTCTACATGGTAGGTGTGGAGAGGGGTATCTTCTTTGGGAATTGGATGCAACATCCCCTCTTTCTTGCCGGTTTTCTTGTTTGCAAGGATGCATGGTATACAATGCGCTTTCACTTTAGACTGCAATTTCGGAATGTAAAACTCTTGCTTCACAATATCTGTTGTTTTGGCGACTGCAAAATGTCCTTTCTCGTCTTGCTCTTCTTTCTTCGAAATGTTGAAAATCCAATCTGGAGATTCTGGTTTCACCTTTTCTTCATGAAAAGGACGGGGAGCATGGGCGAGGAATGCTGACCCAATGATTGCCTCAAACTTAAGAGCTGCGCTGGGGACAACTTGAAAGTCTAGACGGCAAACGTGTCCGTCTATCTCCGCAACATGTCTGAAGGATCCAAGTGTTTTAACTTGTCCCTGACCAAGTCCGGTCAGGACCGTTGATTCTCTCCAAAGTTTAAGTTTTGGATTCATCCTCTTGTAGACGTCAAAACGTATGAGGTTGCGTACACTGCCTGTATCCAATAAGGCTGTGACGACAAAGTCTCCTATCTTGACCTGTCTTGTAAACTTCTGCAAATCTACATCTGGATATTCTGTTGCTTCTTCTGGTACTTCATTGACGATGTGAACAGGATGCGTGTCAGAGTGCGTGTTGATCTCATTCCCTTGACTTGTTCTTAATTCGGGACATGCATTTCTTAGGTGGTCAGGAGAATCGCACTCATAGCAACGAAAATTCTTCTGTCCAGAAATCTTGCTTTGGGCTGGCATGGAACCTCTGCCTCCCGGTTCAGTCTTTGTTTGACGTTTATCGTAGAATCTCGTGTGATTCTCTGTAGATCTACCATGGTTGTCATTATATTTTCCACGGTTGTCTCTAAACCTTGCATGGTTGTCGCTAAGTTTTCTGCGATTATCTTGGAACCTTGATTTGTCGTTATGACTGGGACGACTCTCATTCTGTTTCCTACCGTGGTGGTTATTTCTTAAGCTATCTTTTAAGCTTTCAAATTCGTCGAATTTATTGCGAGTTCTTCAGGCTGTTTCAATTCGAGCCACTCTCCAAAAAAATGATCTTTAATATCCTCAGGAGCTTTTGCCTTTATTCGCTCAGCAATAAGTAGGTTACTAAGCCTTCAAAAGTGGTTATCTCTAGAGTAGAATCCATTCCTAAAGTAGCAACTTAATTCGTGGGTGAAACTACGCCAAGTCTTTTCAGGGTCCTTTTGATGTCTGTAAAATAGAGTTTTAAGTTTTTCTGCAGACAACTTGTACTTTTCAAAACCAGCTCCTTAACATAGTCGTAGTTATTCGCGTTTTCAGCTGTCTCCCTCGCCAACATGTTAGAGATCTCCGGAGGCATCACATGGAGTAGGTAAACTACCCATTCTTCTCTTGGTACTCTGGCCATCTCAGCTCGCCTCTCAAAGTTGACGAGAAAAAGACTCATCTCATCTTTCTTCTCATCAAACTTAGGCGTGATTTGTGCCAAAGGATCTTATGATGAATCTCCTCAGTTCTTCCAGGGGTGTCGTGGCTGCTGGGGCTGCCTGCAATTCTAAACGTCGGATCTCTAAACGTTGTAATTCAATTTGCCGCTGCTCAGCCTCAGCTTCACGTTCAAGTCGTCGCTGCTCAGCTTCACGTTCAAGTCGTTGCTGCTCAGCTTCACGTTCAAGTCGTTGCTGCTCAGCTTCACGTTCAAGTCGTTGCCGCTCAGCTTCATGTTCAAGTTGCTGACGCTCAGCTTCTGCTTCTTCAAGTCTTTCTCCGATTATTCTATCCAACATAATTCGGACTGCCTCTTCGTTAAAATTCTTACTTTCAAGAATTATGTGCTTAATGTCGGGAACTCTGCTGTTCGGTGGAACATTTTCACCGAGTTCTTCACAGACGTTCACCAGATCCGCCTTTTTACCTTTCGCTAAAAATGCCATTACGAAAGAGTTCGGTACT